>CM034004.1:21538602-21561264 GCA_019603395.1 Cyrtorhinus lividipennis
TAGTGTAGACGTCCGGCATACCCGGGGTGTAGGGTGAAGTGTGGTAGGTTTTACGGGCGGACTTTTCACACTGTGTAGGTGGCGTCGCCAATAAAGGCAAAATCATGTATAAGCTCTACCTTCAGGCTTCCCTGTCTAAACATAGGCCAAAGTTGAGCTGATTGCATTCACATAATTGCTGCAAATGTGGCAATTATTTCCAAATTGTCACAACTAGACCATAATAGGTTGTGCGATGGACTCTGTGGATGGAAAATTTTGATCCAACCACCTCTAGGGTGATGATCAGGCCATCCTCTCATACATCATCAGTCATTTCGTCCAATATATTTATTACAACTTCAAAATAGTTGATATTTTCAACGTTCGTTTAGTTTTCAACAAAACAGGTATTCTACGTATATTCGAGTAATGCACAACCAGCTATCGTGTGGAATTCTACTAACCAATTAGGATTAGGATGTTGCTTGCATTCCACAATCATAAATTGTTGTATTATGTATTGTAAATACGCCTTTTCCTTCCTAATGAACACTTCTCAGTTCCGCTTACTATGGTTATATTGGCCAAAAAGTACCCCTAATCATCGGAGGGACTTATTTTGTGCGAATTGTGGGTAAATAATTCGAGCCACTTCCTAATAATAGCCGGTAAATATTAGTAAAGAGGAGTCAGGATTGACCCCAACTCTCAAGTGTAGAGAGTTATTATATTACACACAGTTACTCCGAGCCTATTTAGTAAATATCGGTAGTAAAAACGGAATTAACCAATCTTCATTGAGCGCTCTTCTTCCTCTTTGTGAATTTTCCTTTGCATAATATGTGTTTTCCCTTCTTTTTTTAGGTGATGGACGCGGTGGAAACGAAAATTCTCTAGTTGTTAGTATGGACATCAACGGAACCATGTACCAGGGCGTCCTCTTTGCACAATCTGCGCGCAGTAGTAGGCTACAATCATGAAAAAATTTCATCTCCAAATGAAATGACTTGTACAATTTTATCATAGTTTGAAACACCCTTAAGGTTTGTACTTTTTGTTTTCGTTTTTTTTTTTTTTTTATTATTATTATTTTTTTTTCCTTTTCAATTCTCAGGGTAAGGACTAACTAGAGAATATAACTGTCACTAGCCTAACTCTCAAGCTCAAAACATTGAGGAAGCAAACATGCGATGGCCTCGGACATTTTTTACTTGAAGAAGAGGTATCTTTCGTAAGCTTGTAACCCTTCACATCTTAATTTAAATGTTGTTTGTTTGCTGTTGAAGTTACAGCACAAACTGTAGATACTCGTTGATTCGACCGGAAAACAAGTGTTGAATTTGTCATTCCGCATGATTTGCAATTTCTTTTTGTTTTAAATTAAATGTTTCTGTTTTTCTCGCAAGAACGAGCAATTGTAGTACATTTGCATCTGTTGGGTTATTCAAGTCATCATATTATGTCTCTGCCATGTATTGTTGACGAGCGGATTACAATTCTTAAATAATTTAAAGTTTTTGTAGGGAAATGTATTGCATTACGTACAAAATCCAGTCTACCCTCGACGGAGAGGAAGGTTTCCTACTTATTTAAATGAGATGTCCTACTGTGCAAATGAGCCGACAAATAGAGGGTCAGAAGTCCCAACATAATTGTTTTTTTCTACAACTGTTGTTGTACCTTGCTGCCACTTGTACAATTTTTAGGCAACTCATCAAATCAGATTATTTTATAAAAATGCATTCTTCTTTCTACATATTCGTGAAGAATCTCTGTGAGTCTACAATATTTAAATAAATATTTAAAATACACTTTATAATTATCAATTTTGCTGGCACAACAGGATTTTATACATTTGTACTGATGATGAGGAACGCATCCATCATTGTTGTTAGTTCCCTTTTTCTAATCGATCTGAAGATTAACATGGGTAACTGAGTTTCTGTTATTCCATTGTAATGTGAATCTCCCTAGGAGGAACTTTAATTTAAAATTTAAACTAGAAATCAGAGCTGGTACACGTTGTAACGCCTACCTTCTGCTCGATTAGATTCTAAGACATCAGACTACCAAACAGACGAGAGGCTGCAGTTATTAGGTCACCAAACACTTTATTTTGACTGTTGAATTGTTCAACATTAATATTTCTATACAGACGGGTGTCAAAACTGATGATTTATGCTTCGCTCAAAAAATTCCTTGCACGTTTAACTACTTTTTTCTGGGCAAAAAGATTATTGACGACCGCAGCCTCCTTTTGTATAAATAACAGTTCGTTGATAACGTTGATGCGTTATCATCGACTTTCTGGACAGAATACTTTAAAGTATTACTCCAAATTTTCTGTTAATACCTGAAAAGTAGGTATGAGGATGCAGTATTGGGTAATAATTTCACAAAATCTTTCAATCCTGTCAGTGTTGAAATAATTTGCATTCTTCTATTCTTAGGCGCTGACCTTATCACAGTCTGCTGTTCAAAATTAAAAAAATGTATATTATTTGGTTTCTTCAAGTGAAGTGAATCTTTTTTAAAGCTAATATCTTCTATCAGATAATAAATTACCCAATTCAATTAGTTTTATTCCTTCTCCGTTCATATTGATCACAGGAAATTGACGATATTTCGTTGTTACTAGTAAATTTCTAAGCTGATGAATCCGGTCCTAAAGGTCTGAGACCTTACATGACATAACGTCACTGCTTGAAGTTTACAGGCTGCAGAGAGTCTCGGTGATCATTTTGATCTCTTCACCTTTCTGGTCATTCTGTTGCCCTAGACCATGCTTTTGGGTTCATAACCTGTTCAAATTTCTTGAGCATGAACGCGTGTAACATGAGTGAAAGGTGAAATGCTGTGTGAAGGCGGTACTCAGAAATCTTACCTAATAGGGCTCACAATATCACTTTGTTGCTTCTTTCATTTCGAGTACCACCTACCACCCTCATTCCGCCACGTTGTATCCCATTTCTCTGTTGACACATCCTAATTGTACATAGAGCATCAGTGTCAGTGATTTTCTTTGTAGAGTCAAGGAAAAAAGAATGAATAAAAGTAAATTAAATGTTGGATCTCTAGTAAGTCTTCATCCTGTACCTATTATATAGTTGATATAGTATGTACGATCGTAGAGGCACCAAGTGTAAATGAACGGGGCGTCGTATTTATGGAATATTTCTCTCGTAGACAAATGGGTAAACTGTAATCTGTATTCTCGTTGAACCATCCTGCTTAATGAAGGCACCATTGCTATGACTCAGGTATGCTGTCATATCATTGAATAGTTTTCCTCCTAATAATCGAATATCTTGATCTAGTGTCGTAGCATGTAGATGTTCATATAAGACACAATGTTTTTCGTAATATTACAACGTTTTAATTGCTGTTTGAAACATTGAAATACATAGTTTTGTTATAGTTCCTAATTGTGTTATGCACAAGTGTATTTAGAATATAAATGTGACATGATTTAGCAGAAATGATGCTGCATTATCTTGAAATTAACAGCAGGATAATGGTTTTAATATGTTCTTTCATATTTAAAGAAGATGTATTCATTAGATGTAAGCATATTTAACGTACAATGTGGAATATGATTTGTATAAAGCTGTAGGAACTAGAGAAGCTTCTGATTTTGTATAGAATATA
This sequence comes from Cyrtorhinus lividipennis, assembly GCA_019603395.1. Taxonomy (NCBI): domain Eukaryota; kingdom Metazoa; phylum Arthropoda; class Insecta; order Hemiptera; family Miridae; genus Cyrtorhinus; species Cyrtorhinus lividipennis. The sequence continues at coordinate 21,542,233 of CM034004.1, forward strand.
CATGCCTATAATATGTAATTTCTCTGAGTGATTTGTTTTCTATTATTAAATCGAGTACCTATTTGTCTCAACAAAAAAAATTTTAATAGAGTAGGTACCTACCTGAACTTATTTATACCTATTCTTATTTTTACTTTTTTTTTGTCCTTTTTTGGTGCTTACTGTGTATCGCGTTGGTGTTTAAATCATTGAATCTTGATTGTTTTACAGTCCTTGGTTTTTTTTGTTGTAGCAGTGTAGCTTCAGTATCCTCCTAGCTGTGGTTTGTTCAGGAAACATCTAGTGAGTTTTATAAAAATGACTCATTGCCTAAATTATACGGTGTAATTAAACACAGATCACTGTTATATCTGTAGGTTTCTTGTATTTAGAGAAAAGTTGTTCATTTCATGCTGTTGAAAAGCAAAAGTCTCATTGCGTTGTAAATAAATGAAATTTGGATTTATTGGTGCGTTTAATTCCTACATTGACACCCTACGCAATTTCTGATATGAAGGTATTTGCTGTGTTGGCAAATGGTTTTTTACGAAAATCTAGAACTGCATATTTCATCAGAAGTTCATTCTCAGTTTGACTTTATCAAGTATGATGACAGCCTTCTACTCATCCTGATGTTAGGATGAATAAAGAAGACGCTTACTGCCCGTGTCTAACTCCTAATTGACTCACTAAGTAAAAGTGGATCGTGTTTTGGTTTGTTGCTCTTTGAATTAGGGATTCGCTGGTTTTTGAAATGCATTGAATATTTTGAAAAAACATTCTTTCACAGGGGTTGGTTATTCTAGGACCCAGAGCTTGGGGAGGACCGCCAAGAGCCGGAAATGGGTCCCTCTTCTACAGAATTTCTACAACGGCGGACGGACATATGCTTATTTTGATCTAGACACCTTGAAACGTCCAGAAAACTTTTTGGTCCGAATCGGAGATATTGACTTTTTGCATGAGAAAATAGGTTAACCAACCAATACAGAGAGACTGTGTAATAACAATGACACTTGTCTTGTTGATGATCAAGGCATTTCTGCCTTACTTGGTAGAACGACCATGTTTGAAGAGAGATCTCATCTTTTCATTGCTTATTCATTTAGAGGGGCAGTACCGTATTGGATCCATAATAACAAAATAACTATACTTGGGCCCCTTAAGCGAGAAAAGGTGGCTGAAACGTCCATTAATGTTTACCTCTTTCATTTCCCCCCTTCTAAAATTCATTTTTTTGCTTCTTAGTAATGATATGTATGTACAATAGGTAAGTAAATCATCTACTAACAAGCAACATAAAGCACATGTGGATGACGGTTATAAGAGAGAGTATGATGGATGTTTCTCATGAATAATTCAAGCTTACCTCAGCAACCAGTCAGAATTGATTATGGGAATGGTAAATGACACTGCTCCTCGTGTAATATTAACACATTTAACACGTATTCTGGAAGGATGCCTAGCGTGTGACAGGAATGCCTTTTCTAAGATATATCATATTGGAGCACTAAATTTCTCACACTTAACGCATTTGTGTGAGCTGTGAGGTAATGTGTAGAGTTTTTATTGGGCGTTGATACCAGGGATATGAAAAACTTCTCAAGTAGATATGTATCCAGTGAAACCGGCAATATCTAAGAACAATGGGCATGAATATCATGGATCTTCCTTGCTTGAGGGCGTGTTCATACACTGCTCCGCCTAAAATATGACATCCACTGGAGTGAATTTTACAAAAACCACCAAAACTTGTATCAAATTTGTTATTAGCATTTTTTAAATATACCTACCATATTCTTCTGTATTTACAAAACCATTTGACCTCCAAATTTAAAGCATGAGCCCGTGGGTGTTGTAGGTAAGTACGCATTGACTGATACAATGTAAGACTTCAAGGATTCTGGGACTAGATGAATTAAACTTATTATTAAATTTAACTTGAAACACTGAATTTAAATTTGATTTGATAAACAAACTTACATCTTCTTATTTTTTTTAATTTTATTTTTATATTCGTATGAATTGAATGTGTTAACTGGGTCACTCACTATCTTCTGTACAAACGAAAGTTAGGTCCACTGATTGGTGCAATAACATATATTACGTTACATCCGAATAATCAACACGATTTTCTAAACACTTTCGCCCCTCCTGGCGGTGATTTTGTAACGAAATTTGATTGAAGCCTCAAGTCTTCTAAATGGTGTAATTTGGATAGAACGAATTCTGGAATTCATTCAGTTATAACCTCTACTGCGGATTAATGAGCGTGCAGGCAACAAGATCGCAGAGCCTTCGAAATATCGGACGACTAACCTGCAATGCTGTAAAGGAGATTATGGAGTATAACCCCATGACTGAAGGCGCTGATATATTTGGTGAATTTCCAAGACGTCTAGATCAGTACAGAATCCTGTAAAAAATAGTGTTTTGCTCAGCTACGAGCTTGAGAGCGTGGAGTTTTTATAGGATAATTATATAATTACAAACATATGATTTGACTTCTGTAATTATAGGCAATTCAGCAAATAAATTTTCAGCTGGGGTCTACTTCATTCAGTACTGATCAACCCACATCTAGACGCCTTGTAAATACACCAAATATATCAGCGCCTTCAGTCATGAGGTTATACAACATAATCTCCTTCACAGCATTGCAGGTTAGTCGGCTAATATTTCGAAGGCTCTGCGATCTTTTTGTCTGCTCATTAATTCGCATTAGAGATGATAACTGCGATTCCAGCGCATTAGATTCCACAATTCGTTATCTAGATAATCTAAATTACGCTATTTAGGATACTTCAGGCTTCAATCAAATTTCCTTACCAAAATCGCCGCTAGAATAGGTGAGAGTGTTCAGGAAATCCTGTTGGTTATTGTGAAGGAAAATTTACGTTTGGATGAAACAATCAATAGAGTATAATTAACCTGACCTAACAATTAAATAGTCCGATAATGAAGTGTGTGCTGTGTGTGTGCAGTAGCTCCATCTTCCTGGAACCATTATGTCCTATTGCAAGGTGCGTGCCGTCGAGCTGAACGACCAGGACTCCTAATCATTGCTGTTCTTACTCTGTCTCACTGATCGTGTAGCTCCTCGTGTAGTGGTTTCTTCGCCATAATGTTGCCTGTGGTCCGAAAACTCGTAACCCATTTCATAATCGTTGGTCGGGTAGGTACGGCTCCATGCCGTCCAACCTTAAAATGAATGCGAAAATCACGCTGGAGCCGCTACCACTGAATCATTGTTTCTTACAAATCAATCAATCAATCATCAATCAATCATTGTTTCAACTATTGTTGCGACTGGAATACCTAAATGGCCACAGCTTGGGAGGTGAATGACGGCCCGCCCATCCCCTATGATTTGCCAAGGCCCCTGATACTTCCCCTGGTCACCCTGTAGTAACCAGGTTGGGCCCATTGGGAGGGTGAGGTTTTAGTGGATTGTACTTCCATTGGGCCATAACTGGAGGAGGCCGACCCTAGTATCTAACCGGCATTACACCTGGCCTCGAAAAAAAAAAAAAAAAAAAAAACTGAAAACGATACAAAATAGCAAGAAAACTCCAAACTAGTCCCCTATTTCGGACTTATTTTTTTGCATCTTAGCAACACCCCAGCTGACTCCGACGTTTACAGTACCTTCAGAAGGTTCAAAGCTGGCGCGGGAAGTAGAAATATGTTCCATTTCACTTTCTGGTATACTGGAGGAGCGATCTGAAGTGAAGGCCACCTTCACGCGCCAGGCGCGTGCGACGTACACTGACTGGAACAGAGCTCACGCACTGAGCGCGTGACCCGCAGCGAACGTGTTAAGCTTCTTTGAATGAAACCGTAGAATCCATTCTTTAAACTAATGGTTTTAATAGCTCACATTACATCATATTCATTCGATGTTTCCAGGCACGGAGAGACACTTTCGATGTAAATTATCATAATTATTATTATCAGGACTACAAAGGTGTGTTCATGGAAAAACCTGAAATTCTTTGAAAAGTTTTTATATTGGGAATGGCCCATGTTTTTCTAGCAGGATCATTTTCAGTGTCTTTTGCGTTTACATTGTAAGCCTCTCTCGAATAAAATCTGTTAAAATTTAATTCGGGTTTCTTCGGGGGTTTTGAATGGACCTAGCAAGGTTACACAATGTAAGTCCAAGACTTACGACTGAGCAACTAGGGATACCAAGGATGAGCATAAAATACATTGATACAAAATGAATTATAATTGAAAACAAGGACACGTTGCAAAGGAGAATATGCCTCAACCTAGGCTAGAATTGATACAAGACAAAGTAATTCGACAAAGTAAATTAGACAACATGTGGAGCATAAAATACAATTAATACATGATACATGAAATGATGATATACATGAAATACAATTAATGAACAAGCGCAACGATACTGGCTGACGAAAACGGCGTCGACGTCGAAGGGAAAACTGGAGGGGGCACGCTGTCCCAAAGGTACACAGGAAGGCTTAATTAACTTGAGTCCTTTATCATCTCATATTACAGCTTCAGTCGACTTCAGCACAGTAGCAGAGTTCACTTCAGAGCGAGCACAGGACAAAGCCAGGATGGACTGAGTGAGATGCACTTGCACGACAGGGTTACAAAAATATATATGACTCCTATATGTTGGGCTCCTTGGCGACGAGGGGCGCCTCGGCAACGACTGCCCAGATGGGCGCCTTGTCAACGAGTGGGCGCATGGAATAGGTATTCCATGGAGTGGGCGCTGGAGCTCTTTCCAAATGCGACGTCCAGGCAGGAGCTGCGCGCGCATCCTGATGCATGCTCCCTCCCTTCTGGTTTTCTGGAGGCAGTAAGCTTGGGGGTTTACAACATAAATTACTTAAATTCACTCCGTGATGCCACAATTTTACATTAACTGAAATAGAAACTTCCCATAGTCATGACTACCACTTCATCAAATCATGACCCTCATCCGCGGGTGTTTCCTAACTGACTCCCGAGGGACATCAAAAGACCCAACTGACTCCACAACAGAGCGAAAATTGTAAGACCCAACTGACTCCCTCGAGGAGGGTAGTTCTAACTGACTCCCGGTGAGAAACAAAACTGGTGAAAGAGCCTAGCTGACTCCCTGAGTGTATAAAGGAGTGTTTTCCACAAACTTTTCTTCCCACTTCACAGACTTAGGACTGTCTCCACGAGAACAGGTGCGGTTAAATATTTGAGGTGTTAGTCGATGTTAGCGAACATCTCGTCAAGCCTACCTACCCTAATCAATAAAAATTGTCAATGTGGAACAACATATCGTCAAATACGTAAAAATATGTACAAAAATAAAATTCATTCGTCATCCTGAACTTCTTCAAAGTGGGGTCGGAGTTTGGAGGACAGTTTCTTGACGAACTTGTAAATTGGATACCCTTCCCTTTGCTTATCAATCTTAAAATCCATTTCTGTCCTCTAACAATTTCTGGTCTTGGCTGATGGACCTCACATGGGAACCCGTCTCAGTTTGTAGTTGTTTAAGGGCATCTACTGTGAGGTTAATGTTAGGATGAGGATGGTTGAATTCTTTGTTGTACCACGAATTAAAGGATTCGCAGGCGTTCGTGGTTAACCTCAGCTGACTTGGACGCCCAAAGAGCCCTCACGCATTTTCCTGGGAGTCAGTTGGGATCAGAGGGGTATGCATTTTCGTCGGGGCTGACGGGCTACGGGAGTCAGTTAGGTCTATCACGTGACCACGTCTTCTCACATTTGATTCTTTGGCCGGGTACACACGTTGAGGATTCCGGAGAGGATTCCCCGTTGAGGCCAACCTCTCCGGCCAACGGATTGTGTGGACTGGTCGAGGCTTTCAGTTGAGGCGGACTGTACAGGCCGCCACGCCTTTCCAAAAATTGGAAAGGCCACCTGAGGCCGGGGTTCCGGTTCCCGGAACTGAACCCCTTCCTTCACGTGTGGATGAGCTGATCGGTTGTAGGTATCGCTCGAGTATCGTCACAGTGGTCGTAGCTCCTCGTTTATTTTTTGATTTTTGTTTTTCACCCCGTTTCGCCTCTGAGGTTTCCCCTACGTGTGGATGCTCCGTCCGGCTCCGGCCGCCTCAGAGGTTTTCCTCAGAGGAATCCTCTCCGGAATCCTCAACTTGTGTACCCGGCCTTGGACGCCCAAAGAGCCCTCACGAATTTTCCTGGGAGTCAGTTGGGATCAGAGGGGTATGCATTTTCGTCGGGGCTGACGGGCTACGGGAGTCAGTTAGGTCTATCACGTGACCACGTCTTCTCACATTTGATTCTTTGGCCGGGTACACACGTTGAGGATTCCGGAGAGGATTCCCCGTTGAGGCCAACCTCTCCGGCCGACGGACTGTGTGGACGGGTCGAGGCCTTCAGTTGAGGCGGACTGTACAGGCCGCCAGGCCTTTCCAATTTTCGGAGCCGGGGTTCCGGTTCCCGGAACTGAACCCCTTCCCTCACGTGTGGATGAGCTGATCGGTTGTAGGTAATCGCTCGAGTATCGTCACAGTGGTCGTAGCTCCTCGTTTATTTTTTGATTTTTGTTTATCGCCCCGTTCGCCTCTGAGGTTTTCCCCTACGTGTGGATGCTCCGTCCGGCTCCGGCCGCCTCAGGCGTTGAGGATTCCGGAGAGAGATTCCTCTGAGGAAAACCTCTGAGGCGGGAGTCAGTTAGGTAACGCCCTCATCCACCACCCCCTTCTAATTTGGATTTAAGCGGCATCGGCTGCCCGTTGACATCCCTCTGTCGAGCTTCTCAACAACTTTCCTTCCTCGGTAGTTTACAAAAACCGCCACTAGAGGCCTCGGCCATTCAACACAGACTCGACTGTCAATAACCATGAGCCCGCTGGGGGTGGGTCACCGAATTTACTTCGAGTGGTTGTTGTGTGCTCGCTAATTCGCGTGATGTGTACATTGAAAGAGAAGCTGAAGCTGGAGCGTGGAGCTGCTCAATTTACAGCATCAATTGACACTCAGTTGAACACTTTTGGCTAAGGACTCGGGCAATGTGCCTGTTGAGGTATATCTGGCTTTACCAATCAACCAACCAAACTGTCCGCCGTACGCCGTTTTTGATAGTATATAATTTTCTGAAAAGTCGAAATTTTGGTTGAGGATTTCTTTTGGGCTTTAGAGTTGGTCCTCCCAACCCTCGAGGCCAGATTGGTTCAAAATTGAGGAGAATATCAAATCAAATCAAATATTCATTTATTGGCAACAACATAAATTTTCCACAAACCAAAAGGGAACAAAAAAGATAAAATTATATAAATTTCAACAAATTTAACATAACACAAATAAATACCGTTGCCCACCGATGATAAGTTTTAAAAAAATCTGAAACAATGCAAAGCATGAAATGGTGAACTAAGTGCCAATATGGAAGAATAAACATAATTATCTATTGAACCAAAAATTTTTAAAATAGAGAATATAAAAAAAAAGAAAGGAAAAATCATCCAGAAAGCCAGTGAGCTATAAGTTAGAGCTCAATTTTTTCTTAGAAACAGCCCAAGCTGTCAAAAAGAAAAACATTAATACCATTTTCATACAGGAATTTAAGATCTTAATTCCTTTTGTAGAATTCATTATAAGCTCTTGGCAAAATTATACCAGACGAAGTAAAATTTCGACTGCTGTTAGCAACTGAAACATGCTCACTTAAAGATGGGACGTTGGGTACCTCATATTTTTATTTAATATAATTTTTAAAATAAGATTTTGAACTGTTTGCACCTTTTTAATTAGAGTTTTATTTGCACTACCCCATAGAATGATGCCATACTTGATGATGGAGAATGCTAAGCTAAAATAAATGATTTTTATATGTTTCCGGGACAAGAATCTACTAGTTTCCTTAAAAACGTAAAATAATTTACGCAGTCTAGCTATCAAAAAATCAATATGTTTGTCAAATTTCAAATTACTATCAATAGTAACCCCCAGATATTTACGATGATCGTTGAATTGGAGAGTGGAATAATCAAACAGATAGGTGTGATATGAAATTTTAGACTAGGATGTATATAGAATCCTCTGTTGCCTATCGAAAATCGAAGGACAGAAGTTTTATCCACATTCAAACATAACTTGTTAGTACTAAACCAATGCTTAACCAGAATTAATATTATCTACCAGAGTTTTGTAATCATTACCCCAGAAAACTATGGCAGTATCGTCAGCAAAACCAAATATTTGACCATGTAAATACATTTGTCATTATATGCATAATATAGGCCCCAAAACCGTGCCTTGTGGTGCACCATGGCATCTGGCCGGTCCTTCGCGGAAGGAAATGAGCTATTTTGGTGAGTTCCCCAATCACGATGCGAGCACCACTGCAAGGTAGAGATGTGCCGAAGAGAACAGAACAGGTAAATTGGAACAGGTATCTGCTTGGAACAGTTCCGTTGCAAACTGTCATTGAAATACGCAGAATATTTGACTCATGCGTGCGTCATGGGCACCCAACGCGTTAAAGAAGTTAACTTCATGAGGTCCTAGAACGCATGGGAAATGTATGATTCCCTCAGATAAAGCGCACACTTTATAAAGTGTTCAGCAACAGCAAACAGGGTAGAGATGTTTTCGAGTATTTTTATACGAATTACTTGCTGTTATAAAGTGTTCCGTAACAGAGAACAGGATAGAGACGCAACAGCATCGTCGGAGTCGTCAGACTCGCAGAACAGTCATCATGGGACCCCGTGGAACAGACTGTTCCAAACTGTTCCGCCGGAACAGGTATATGAACAGTCCCATGTGGAACTGTTCCACAAGATAAGCTAGTACGGCACATCTCCATTTTGGTGAGTTCCCCAATCACGATGCGAACACCGCCGTGAAATAAAAGTTGAATTTCATGTGATCTCGCCGCCTTGTGGGGGTCAAAGAGCCGCCGAAGGTGTGAGCCATCCACAGCATCTGTGACATCACTAATTGGAAGATAACACATCTCTTTCCACTAACTAGCTTCCCTTTGCGGCTCCCTAACTAATCACCCCCTCGCCGTCAGATCACAAAACAGAACCGAAGGAAGTCCGGAAACTCACCCTCAACGACGAACCACCGGCTGTGCGGGTTTCGTCGCAGGTTCGATTCGATTCCTCAGTTATTTAACACGCAACTGGAAAAAATTCTCTTTTTATTTTTATTATTATTAAATAGACTTAGAAGAAGACTAGAACTGTAAGTCAGCGCAATATTGTTAATGAGACAACTCGGTGCAATAAAATTGTCAATAAAAAATACCTGTTTTGGTTGGTTATTCCTTGAATAATCAACCTATGTTTTCATGCAAATGGTCAACCTCTCCGATTCCTTCCAATTTCACTCTGGATGTTGTTCTTCAAGTTTTTAAGATTCCTTGGTTTTTCAAATTCCAAAAAAAAAAAAATCAATTGAAATGTCAAAAAATCAACCAAAATGAGGAGATCAGGCCGGCCATTCCAAGCCCCCAATTGAGATTAGGAGACAACTACTGTTGCCCAGTGTATAGAGAATGGGGGACGTCACCTGACTGATTTGATCTTCAAAACCAAGTTAAAAATGGGGGAAACAGTGGGTGTGGCGGGTCCCGGACCCATTCCAATCAATTCAGCGTCCAGGATTTAGTGGAAAATGATACCCCACACGCCTAGGTACCAGAAATCTCGAAAACACATATTCAAAATGCGTAATATATACCCAATTTGACTCATAACTTCCTCCTGAGGGTGCCAATCGTTCTGGGACCCATTTCATTCGATTCAGCGTCTAAAATTAAGTAGAAAATGATACCCCACTCGCCTAGATCGCCCAAAATCTCGAAAATCCATTTTTCAAAAAACACATTTGACCCCTACCCCACCCAAATTTGGTCCGATCGGGCTGAAAAGCTTGGAGGACCGTCCTAGGCCGGGAACAGACCCCTGACCCAAATTTCAGATTTTTAGAAAATTTTCTTCTACCAAATACGGCGCGGACGGCGTACGGCGGACGGACGTTTTGGTTTGTTGATCTAGACACCTTAAAACGTCCAGCAAAATTTTTTGAGCCGAATCGGGTTGACCTTTTTCATAAAAACATAGGTTGATTATTCAAGGAATAACAAACCAAAATGACAATTTTCTGATTCGTACAATGTGCTTTATTAAGATTTGAAAAATGAAGTTATGGGGAATCACTGACCGAAATGTCAGATTTTCAGAAAAATTACCAGAGTCAACAATAGTGAACAGACATTTTGGTGTTGAATACTCCTATATAAACATCTTTAAATACAAAGTGTCAAATTTTCGAGTTGATTGGGCCCAATGGTCGAGCTAATCTGGACTAATGATAATGAAGATAATTTAGGGAGGTCTGTGGATGAATTTGGGCTCTTAACTACAACGCGTAGTGATCCTTGAAACGTATTTTAAAGCTGCTAATTGCGAATGTTATTGTTATCCCAAGTGTTTCAAGTTAGTCCTTGGGATGAGTGGATTTGTCTTTAGGTTGCGTCAATATTTTGAAGAGACTGAGGTGCGGGTCCCTCATTGGGGAGACAGCTGAGCAAGCCAACTCCCTCCGTTCTGCTAACACAAATCATTCAGAACTTCTTTTTTCGGGTTTGTAATCCTTCCAAAAGGAGATCTCGACGCGAGCGTTTCGCTTAAAGTGAATATGTGCCGCTACCTTTTATTTCTGAGAAATGCGACCATTAATCAGCCAATTGCTTCCTGCATACTGAAATGTTGTCACCTTGTTGAAAAGTTTTTTTTCTCCTCTGTTTATTAGAAGTGCATTAAGTTATAAACTTATTAGCAATATTTTGTTACTTATGTTAACTAGGTTACATCTTCAGCCAAGGTACATTGCTTAGCTTTTAATTATTCTAACATCTGATTTTATTGTCATTGCATTATCGAACTAATTCATGTGGTTTCGTGCGTTTAAGCCTTCTGACGAGATCATTGACGTCAAGAAGTCGAACAGCCTCATCGTTGACATGATCTTGTAGCTCCTATTCAAAATAGGTAATATATACCCAATTTGACCCATAACTTCTTCCAGTGGGTGCCAATCGTTCTGGGACCCATTTCATTGGATTCAGCGTCCAAAATTTAGTGGAAAATGATACCCCACTCGCCTAGATCGCCAAAAATCTCGAAAATCCATTTTTCAAAAAGCACGATTTTGACCCCCTACCCGGCGTACGGCGGACGGACATTGACCTTTTTTGATCTAGACACCTTAAAACGTCCAGAAAAACTTTTTGAGCCGAATCGGAAAGGTTAACCTTTTGCATGAAATCATGGATTATTCAAGGAATAACCAATCAAAATCTCAAAAATTACGTGGAATCGATAATTGGGGCCACTGAATCCATCCCTCGTTGTTTCCTGTTGTTTCGTGTTGTTGTGGAGTGGGTGGAGGTTGTTTCACGTGACTTAGAGTCGTAGCTTATGAAAAAGAGCATTCCCAAAAGGTCAAAAGGAAATCAAGTGGCAGTTGGGACGGCTGCAACGGTGGAGTGGGGGCGCGAGGCAATAATATTTAAAGGGAAGGAAGATATCCGCAGAGCACCGTGTCAAAACAAGCTTGTGACGGAGAGGGTAGTTGGGGGATGCGGCGGAGGGTGAGGGGTTGAGAAGCCTATATTGTAGGTTTGGGGATGCTCGGTGAAGCGTGCACGGGCGGGGAGGAGCGCGAAGGGGGCAGGTAACAAAGTCTGAAAGCCCCGGCGGGGGTAATGAATATGATGAGTGAGTTTCATGGTGACTTAGCTTCGACGACGGAACCGGGGAACTAAGCCCTCCCGGGCAAGCCTCGTTACACCGGTGCCGAACTATCTTCCTCCCCATTGCACTCCGCACAAGACCCCGGGGGAGGTGGAGGCACAACCGGCGGGGGGCGATAAAAGGGACCGTATTAAACCTGCCCCTGTCCACACTTTTCATTGTCATTCTCGCTTAATATGAAGAACCCCCTCCGCCTTTCCCGCCCTTGCAACAAACCAATTCACATCCCGTGTTGAAAGGAAAGGAGAATACCTACTCTCTTTTACTACGATGGCCGGCGGTGGCGGGGAAAGACATGGGCGGCGGGGTATGAGGGGGTGGGAAGGTTATTGGGTCGCTCTATCGGACTCGAAAGCCTTCACCCCCGCAAAAACATTTACCTTCTGCTTCCTCTGAGAGTTTTTGTTGTTGTGACGTCAAGAAAACAAACAGCAATCGAGAAACGGATGTTCTACCTGGAAATCAAATTCATCCCTTACGAGGTAGGCAGGCACATCTTCATTGATTTGTGCGCTTGAATAGGCCGTTCGAGGATCCCTGACAACAGTTACGATACAATTCGCAATTGACTGAATATTGACACAAAAAACGCTGCTTTTTTGATGAAGATGGGGATGAGCTGAAGATTCATTTCTTCAACATTTGGAAAATGGGGGAAACAGTGGGTGTGGTGGGTGCCGGACCCATCCCAATCGATTCAGGGTCCAAAATTTAGTGGAAAATGATACCCCACACGCCTAGGCACCAAAAATCCCGAAAACACATATTCAAAATGGGTGATATATACCCAATTTGACCCGTAACTTCTTACAGTGGGTGCCAATCGTTCTAGAACCCATTTCATTGGCTTCAGCGTCCAAATTTTAGTGGAAAATGATACCCCACTCGCCTAGATTGCCCAAAAACTCGAAAATCCATTTTTCAAAAAACACATTTTGACCCCTACCCCACCCAAATTTGGTCCGATCGGGCTGAAAAGTTCCGAGGACCGTCCTAGACCTTGAATTTATTCCTTGAATAATCAACCTATGTTTTCATGCAAAAGGCGAAAGGCAAAAGGACCTATGTTTTCGGCTCAAAATTTTTTTCTGGGCGTTTTATGGTGTCTAGATTAAAAAACCAAAATGTCCGTCCGCCGTCCGTGCCGTTTTTGGTAGTAGAAAATTTTCTAAAAATCTGCAGCCAGTGTTTCCCCTATTCTTCTCATGTTTTAAATTGTCGTTAACGTTATGCAAGGATTTTTTTTTCTGGTAATTTCTAGCTCCCTTGCAACTTGGCTACGCTCTCCCTCCCACCTCTCGCATTCGAAGAATGTGTCCTCTTCGTTGGTGTCGTATTGGCATCTTGGAGATTCCACAATACGCATCCTATGAAGATACTGATAGAACAGCCTGTGGCTCGAGAGGAACTGCGTTATACGATAGTTAACTTCACCGTGTTTCCTCTTCAGCCAAGGACGTGTCTTGGGCACCAGTCAAGTCGTCCATCCTCTTGTTTCTGTTTCCCAAATTTCCTGCCAGGAGTTGAGAGTGTTTTCCCGCTATTGGTCGGCTAATCTGAGGCCAGGGCTATTCTTCTGGTCGGTCGTAGATCCTTTTCCTGTCCCCCTGTCCTGTATTGGTATCACCTACCACTGTTGGCTCTGATACTGTCTTATAGGCCCACACAATGCGAGCCTCACTTGCACCGTGATCATCCGTTTTTGGTGGCATTTGGCATTCAGAGCGTCCACCCATACCTCTGCCTCATTTCCCCAGATTCCAGATTGTATAAAGATGAAATTCCCATAGAAAAAATGAGAAAAGCGGCCTCTTGTCGGGCTCAGAAGACATTTTGGCTATTGGCCTCGTCTTTGGGTCGTATCAAGGTGCTGATAATGGGTGAGAATCTAGGAAAGCGCCGCCCCATAAGACGGCGTCAAGGCAATCGAACAAATTTTTGACTTTTTTATTAAATTTAAAGAATAACATTTAATTTGTTTAATTATTAACGTTGTGACTCTTCATCTACGGTCGTTGTTCCTCTCGAGAAATGAAACTGCCTTTTCAAATGTCGACCATATCTGAATTTCTCATCCTATTAAACCTGGATTCGCTTTTGTTTCATGATAAAAATATAAATTACATAATAATAACATTATTACCCTGAATAATTACACAAAATGAATTTTTCTTCCTAAATTGCCTAAGAATACAAATATACGTGGTGAAAGAGAGACACCCTCTGGCGGGGACGGGGTAGAATGAAACAAGGTGAGATTTGTTGGAAAGGGATGAAGAGGCGGGAAGGGATTAAGGGGAACGGCGTCGGTTTAATTCCCAGTTGGCAATCGTGCGTTCCCCATCTACCGCCGCTACGGTTCAGGACTAGCGAGAGGGGAATGAGTTTATAGCGCCATTTTGAATAATACAGTTACGGTCGCGATCGGCGGAGGGGATGTAATACAATGGCCTTCCCCAATGGGTCGTTGGTCCACTCGCTTTAACCGCTCTTACCTACAACAATAACATCCTCGCGGGAAAGAAAATTATTGTTGTTACTAACCCCAGTTGTAGCAGAGGGTTGCTGAACTGGTTCGACGGGCGGTGGCTTACGTACGGCGGAGGGAGCGAGAAAAGGCGTCGTGTTTTGGAATTCGTGAAATGGCGAACTTCGTGATCACGGCGCATACTGGAGCCAGAAAATAATGCCATCTAAGAGGTTCCTCTGCATTTCTCGAGAGGGAAAAAACGCTGCAAATTCTTACACATGGGTTGGTTATTCCTCGGACCAGGCGCAAGGAAACTAATTTCTCCAACATGGGGGAAACGGGGAAAACAGTGGGTGCGGCGGGTCCCACACCCATTCCAATCGATTCGGGGTCCAAAATTTAGTGGAAAATGATACCCCACACGCCTAGATCACCAAAAATTTCGACAATACATTTTTCAAAATGCACATTTTGACCCCTTCCTCTTCCTCACCAATTTGGTCCGATCGCGCCGTGTTTAATAAAAGATAATTTCTTTTAGAAAATCGAAAATTGTCTTAAAATTTTGGTCAGGAACCTCTTTCTGGCTCTAGTTTGCAGTTTTCCTTCGAAACTCAAGCTGCTATATTTCATTAGCCAGTGATGCATTCGGATGTTATTCACTGCATTGAGATGTTATTTACCACTGGGTTTTTAATTTACCACAAACGCCGCTTAAAAATTGTACAAATCAAACAATGTACCCACTTGATTGTGTATTACACAATAAAGTTACTAAAAAAAAAAAAGCCTAAATTTAGGGACGATAGGGGTGAAAATGTGTTTATTTGAAACTGGATTATCCGAACTTTTGAGAACTAGGCATGTGAGGTGTCATTTTCCGACGCTTCATAATTTTGGACGCTAAATCGATAAAATTGAGTCTGATACACTCCGCACTTGCTTTTCTCCAAAGAATTTTACTTCCTTGCTCCAAAGAATAACCAACGTTGTGGAAGAATTCCCGATTTTCCTCTTATCCTTAACCCTCCAAGGGATGTCTACGGGCATTCCATGTCCCACAGGTGCTCTTTTGGCTGCCTGCAGACGCTAGCGTATCCAATCTACTCCTCTCTCTAGGTATCCTATGAAGTGGGGTTGATTGGCGGTGGGGTTTAGGGTTGATGAAACGCAATGTAGAGAAAAACAACAAAAAATACGATATTCTTCTTAATTGGTGAAACAGAACGTTCTGTACCTGGTCAGCGATCTCAAATGCTTCTCATATGGCTAATCATTCCAGTAATATCTTATTTTGCTCAAAAAAGTGGACATTTTGGAAGTGGGGGGGGGGATCACTGGTACACTGAGTGCCCATGCACTGAGTGCGATATTTTTTTTAGCTATATTTTCTACATTTGACCTTCAAATGACCTTGAAAGCGATCTGATCTGAAAAAACTGGCAATCGATTCGAAATCAGCGACCCGAAAAACATAAAACCCCACAGGTCGCTTTCATGGACTTTGACTTTTTTTTTTTTTTTTGTGGGGTTGTGTTATGTAAGGAATAGAAAAGGATGAGTTGGAATACTAATGTAGTGGACCTGATGTTTATGTCTTTATCAAGGAATTGATGCCCAACTCTTTCAAATTTTCGCACTCATTTCCTAACAAATCCAACCTTGTTAATGTATTACAATAGAAAATACATGAATTTGCGACTTGCGGATCAAGAGAGGAATAATAGAGGGTAATATTGACTTTATTCAACAGTAACTTGTGCAGTATGACCACCAAGAGTTTTGGATGAACCTGATTAGCATCAAAGCATTAAGTCAAGTGAGGTAATTCAATCAGTGATTAAACTGCATCCTCTCTGTTCTAGCCGTTGTCTGAATCACCTGCTGGGGTAGCATGATGACGAGATGCATTGGACCTTCGCGATTCCTGAATGACTTCAAGGTTATTGAAGTGATCCTAGACACAAAAATCACATTCTGGGAACACATCAGGACAGGCTCCTTTGGTCAGGTGGTCAAGGTGAGTTATATCTCTTCTTTGTGATGTGACTTCTTGGTCCGTATTCTTCTCTTTCCTATTAATTACATAAAATAGGCAATTTCCGTTGTTTCTGTCAAGATCTTAGTTCTTATCCTGCCAATTGAACAATTTAATGAATCATCTGCAACTTATTGTCGTGTGTCGAATTTGTGCATGCCTACTGCACGTTTTAATTGAAATGAGGAAAACCCCGATTCGCACTTCGTACGGATATTACGCGCTAAATGCTTTGCAGGCGCCACAAAGTGTTCGTCTTTCACGGTTGTTACGCTTTCGACTTATCCCGAGTGGAACGTGAGACGAGTCGAATGTAAAACGTTGCCGAGACAGGAACAGGACGAGAGGATGTGATAGAACAGACGAGCGACAGTACAGCGACGGTTACTGAGTTCAATATCATCTGGAGTGAGGACCCTTTGTCGAATACATGCAAGTGTACTGTTGACACAGAGCTCGGGGTTGGCGGTGGTTGTCTATAGCAACCGACCCCTCCCTCTTCACCCCAGTTTCACCCTCCACCCCTTATTCGACACCGTGTATGTAGCCTTTATCACAACTCCAAAGTTGGGAGACTTACGCTGCCGAGTACAATTTGAAATCGCAATTCGTTCAAATGAGTTTCCCCTCGTCACGACCGTGTATAAATTTTATTCAGCAAGAAACCGCTAACGCATGCAGTCCGTAATCACGAGGCAATACTACCAAGCGTGATTGGGTTGGTTATTCCTCGGACCATTTCATCAACATGGGAGGAATGGGGAAAACAGTGGGTGCGGTGGGTCCCAGACCCATTCCAATCGATTCAGGATCCAAAATTTAGTGGAAAATGATACCCCACACGCCTAGGTACCAGAAATCTCGAAAACACATATTCAAAATGGGTAATATATACCCAATTTGACCCGTAACTTCTTCCAGTGGGTGCCAATCGTTCTGGGACCAATTTCATTGGATTCAGCGTCCAAATTTTAGTGGAAAATGATACCCCACTCGCCTAGATCGCCCAAAAACTCGAAAATCCATTTTTCAAAAAACACATTTTGACCCCTACCCCGCCCAAATTTGGTCCGATCGGGCTGAAAAGTTTCGAGGACCGTCCTAGGCCGGGAACAGACCCCTGACCCAAATTTCAGATTTTTAGAAAATTTTCTACTACCAAAAACGCGGACGGCCAGACAAGTAAGGCATTTGATAGGATGTGGTGGCTGTAACCCTGGCGCTGCACTAGGCCAACCTGCCTGCTGGCTCACAATGCTCCGCAGCTTCCTGCAGGACCGCGTGGCCACCCTCAGTGACTATGGTGCTAACTGCAGAATCATTGAGATGGGGAGCCCTCTGGGGTCAGTCTTGGGGCCTTACCTGTGGTCTTGCCTCTTCGATCAGCTTCTCACAAGGCTGTGTGACGCTGGGTTGAGGCCACACGCCTTTGTTGTGCTTTTGGAAGGCCAAACCAAGCGAGGAATAGAGGAACAGGGTAGACTGGCCGCCAGCATCATTGAGGGGTGGTGCTCAGAAGTCAAGCTGGAGATTGCAGCAAGCAAGACCATCCAGTGCCAGCTAAAGGGAGGCCTGTGCACCCGTAGCCCTCCAGTCATCCGCATTGCAGGATCAACCATAAGGTACTGCGCTACACCAAAGTACCTTGGAGTTGTCCTAAGCGCGCCCATCAGAGCACATCCGGTGTGCCACAGCCAAAGAAAAAATTTAAATTATTCAATTAAATTCATTCAAATACGGACAGAGCTGTGTTTTCATGGCTTACCCGCAGTGCCCAGCTACTGTAACTTTCATATTTCTCGCAAGCATGATTTTGAATCAATAACTTTAACAATAACAGTAACAATTTTTATTGTTCCCTAGAGCAAGAGAGCTGTTCAGCGTCCACAATTTAGTGGAAGATGAAACCCCACTTGCCCAGTTTCCTAGAAAACATCCCACAATCCAGTTCCAAAACACGCATTGGCCATTTGGATGACCTCATGGAAGGGAACCGTGCTGGTCCTTGCTGGCATCGACTGGTGGAGAGCGGCGCAATGCCTCTGGCATGAATATAGGTTCATTATTCAAGGAATAATAACCCAAAATCCAAAAAGTATTGGTTCAAAATCGGGCTTGCGAGATATTTGAAAGACAAAGTAGCTGGGCAATGAAGCAACGTTGAGCATGGGTAAGCTTAACATCGGACAAAGTAATTCTTGGTTATTGCCTTGAAACGTTTTGAGGTGTTTACAGGGGCAACTCATTAAAATGATTGAAATTTAATCCTTCACTGTGAAAACGTGGCTCTTTCCGTTGGATTCGGTGTGACAGAAGAGAGCCTGTAGCTTTAGAAACGTTGGTTAATCTCTTTGGACTCAACAATAAGTTGAATTTTACAGATGATTTTCATTCAAAAGAGACGCTCAATCACAATATAGGATCTGTTGCCTTAAATTGCTGGAGGAGCTTCCGTTGTATTCGTGTCGAGTCCCACGTAGAACGTGTTTCTGCTCTGTTCTAAAAGAAATGGGTGAGTCCATTTACGATGAAAATTCTCGACTTGTAATCAATGGAGGAGAGTGCATTCTCGTCTCGGTGGACAGCTCCGATATTAATCATCTTGACGTGACGAAGACGCCATTTGGATAGACGTAAGTATACCTCGTCAGGACAGTGGCGCCAGATCGCGACATTAATCACGGATGCAAGAAACCGTGAAATGCGATGGCCGGCCGCATAAGTCAGTCGAAAAAAGTGTTGGCCGTAACGCACTCCATTTTCGAGGAGACGTTG
>CM034004.1:21562040-21588212 GCA_019603395.1 Cyrtorhinus lividipennis
TGAGTCCATTTACGATGAAAATTCTCGACTTGTAATCAATGGAGGAGAGTGCATTCTCGTCTCGGTGGACAGCTCCGATATTAATCATCTTGACGTGACGAAGACGCCATTTGGATAGACGTAAGTATACCTCGTCAGGACAGTGGCGCCAGATCGCGACATTAATCACGGATGCAAGAAACCGTGAAATGCGATGGCCGGCCGCATAAGTCAGTCGAAAAAAGTGTTGGCCGTAACGCACTCCATTTTCGAGGAGACGTTGAAACATTAATGAAGATCGTTAAGTGGAAAATGCGTTTTGAGATGGTTCGTCAAATCCGATTGCCCTTTCTCCCCTCTGCGACAAGCAGTCGCGTGAAGAAACTCCGCCTGAAGTCACTTCCTCTTCCAAGTATGTTTGGTATTAAAAGCTGTTTTGTTTGAGACTGGTCAAAGTGACAGCAAGATGCCCCCAATGTACATACAGAGACTTAGTTCTGCTGGAAGACATCGGTACACCTCAACTGCGATTGATGGCTAGGATCGTGGATATACACCCAGGCAAAGACAAGATCGTAAGGGTGGTCACCACCAAAACCTCCTATGGCTGCTATGCTCATCCTGCCCGCCACTCAGGTACCTCATCTTCCTCTCAAATGTGTGCCTCTCTGGTAGCACGTATGAGGCATACCGTTAAATAATGTGGCCGGAAACGCATTATACCCGAAGATTCCTGGCTCAACGAGACCTAGATAACATATTGGACCTAGTATGTGTAAGCCTCTCTCGAATTAAAATCTGTTATAATTTAATTCGGGTTTCTTTGGAGGTTTTGAATGGACCTAGCGAGAAGTTACACAATGTAAGTCCAAGACTTACGACTGAGCGTTAATTAGGGATACCAAGGATGAGCATAAAATACATTGATACAAAATTAATTATAATTGAAAACAAGGACTCGTTGCAAAGGAGAATATGCCTCAACTAGGCAGAATTGATACAAGACAAAGTAATTCGACAAAGTAAATTATACAACATGTGGAGCATAAAATAAATTCATACATGATACATGAAATGATGATATACATGAAATACAATTAATGAACAAGCGCAATGATACTGGCTGACAAAAACCGCAAGGCTTAATTAACTTGAGTCCTTTATCATCTCATGGGGGACACAATATTACAGCTTTGGTCAAAATCAGCTTGGTAGCAGAGTTCACTTTAGAGCAAGCACAGGACAAAGCCAGGATGTCCGACATGTTGGGCCCCTCAGCACCAAGGGGCGCCTCGACAATGACTGCCTGGTCGGGCGCCTTGGCAATGAGTGAGCGCTGGAGCTCTCTCCAAATGCGACGGCTGGGCAGGAGCTGCGCGCGCATCCTGGCACATGCTCCCTCCCTTCTGGTCTTCTGGAGGCAGCAAGCCTGGGGGCTTAATATGTATGAACTCGTTGAATCAAAGCTTACGTTGCTTTATGATTGCAACCACGTTTAGCTCAGTTCCACAATGACCTCGATCAGTGTCAGTTGCTATGGGAAGAAATTGACCGACCACTTACTCCTGCTCCAGGGAATAAGCAGCCATTGTGGAGGAATTTGCTGCGTTTGTTTTTTCTGGTTTGGCTAGTATTATGAACAGTGACATATAATGGTCGAGCCAAAATCTGTCCAACCTCCTGTGCGATATGTAAGAGACTCATTTCGTTGGCAGATAAAATATGGCAGAGCGAAAACCCGTGACTGCGGGTTTTGGATAGCGATAATTGATTCGCGGCGATGAATAGCCATTGAAAAGGTAGAACGAATTATTGTGTTTTCCCACCGACAGGTTAATATTTTAGTACGTAAACGATTGGCCGGAGTTGATGGACGGTCTAGGACAAATTCTTGGGTGCACCTGTTGGAAACACGTCAGGTCCGTCCGATTTTGGAGGAGAACAAATGGTCCGGGCCGCTGGTGAAGGGTAACGACGACCGTGGAGAAAAATTAGCGTTGGAGGAGGAGAACATTTGTCAGACTCTTGATATTACGTTTTGTCAATGGTTAATAGGAACCAGAAGGTTCATTCCGGGGATGAAATTAATTACTGTGTATTTATACGACGAGGGCACCATCTCTCAGGGCCGCCTGACAGCTGCTTCTTTTCAATAAATAATATCACCCGGGAGAAAGGATAATTTTATTTATCACGCCCAATTCACTTCACGTATAACACGAAGAGGTAGGAAGATGGTAGCAGTGCCGAAAGGGGGGGTACATTCAGTACTGCCAACTTATAAACTTCTCATTGAACGCTTTTATTTTATTTAACACGCAATATTTGCTTGAGTGTCAGATCAACTATTGTAGTCAATATTTCCTAGGGGTGTGTCGGTCCAGGTAACTCTCAGGAACGGTTCCAACAGTTACAGTGACAATGACGTAACCGTTCCAACTTAACGGTACAGCAGTGTAACGTGGCTACCCCCTCCCACCAAAGAGAATCAGTCTGTTCCCTAGGTATTCATCAAGGAATTCAGATGAGTGTTACAAAAACGTGAGAATTAAAGGGAATTTTATAATTATATTGTTATTGGGTAGGTACCTACTCACAAGTTAAAAATAATTGACGAAGTACCTATCATCTCTCTATTTACAGTGAAAACAGTTTTTCATTACAATTTCAAAAAAAAGCAGCATTTTAGTTTTTTGGGGGTAAGCGAGCTCCTCTTTCTGATAATATCAACCCAGCTTTTGAAAAAAGCTGCTCACAGGCTGCAGGGTTTTTCGGGTCGCTGATTTCGAATTGATTGCCAGTTTTTTCAGATCAGATCGCTTTCAAGGTCATTTTAAGGTCAAATGTAGAAAATATGCTTACAAATCTGAAAAAATTCAGACATAATTTTTTAGAATGCTGAATCCGAATCCAGTGTCAGTTGACCTTCATGAGGTCAAGGTCAAGGTCATTTGAAGGTCAAACCAACAAAATAACCTCAAAAAAATTGTAAAAATTCGACCTTCAAATGACGTTATAATAATGACCTTCAGATAACCAGACATGATTGGACCAACCCTGGATTCGGATTCAGCAACCCTCAAAACACACATACATAAATTTTTATCGATTGGAATGAGTCTCCATGCTCCTGGTCCGAGGAGTAACCCCCTGAGAATGAATTTGCAGCATTTTTTCCAGTGAAGATGCAAGTGAGGGCCTTATGGCCCAAGTCAACGCTGGTTTCATAAAATTAATCAATACGACACCACATCTTAATTCCCCAGGTTGTAAATTGTTATAATATTGTGGATTGCTATTTGAGTTTGTAATAGGCTGTGTTGGTGGTAATTAGTGAGAGACATTGCATTTTCATACGGTCAAAAAAACAATTGCAGGAATTTCTCCTCCCTTTGCCCTTTCTTTGTATTTGGTCTTCTCATTTTGGGCGTCTTCTTTTCTCTCAATGTGGCAGCTTCGTGCTCCCCTTCAAGTATGTTGTTGTACTTGCAGGCAGAAATGTCACTCAATTTCAGCTGATACTCTGAAAATCACAATTCACCTTAAAATGTATGCAAAAGTACCTACCTGCCTTACTAGTATACCAGAGTGTAATTTTAGCCACGATTTTGTACTCTTGCTTATGCAATCAATTGCACTCCGCTGTACATACCCCTTCTACGTCCCTTGGTACTACGGAAGAATATATTATGCAGCCACCGAAAGCAAATTATTAATTAAGCAGTCAAATAGAATTCGCTTGATTTTGAGAGAAAAAAAAAATTATGGAATAATTTCTCCGTAATATCATGACACTTGATGTACAACTCCCCGAATCTTCACAATGCTCTTCACCATTCGAACAATATCATGGTAAAAATGGAGAAATATTCCCAACTCAGACGCTGAACGCTTTAAAAAAAACTACTCTAATCAATTTTTAAAAGAATAACTGACGATTTGGGGTGTCATTGAAGGGATGATGATGTCGCCCTCGATCAGTCTTATTAATTAGTGTGACATTTGTTGGGAGATAGATTTTGAGAATCCTTCTTCAACTATTTCCCCCCTGAAAGAAGGCCTTTTAACACTTCTACTAAATCATGGACTCTTTCTAGTCAATAAGTGTTTGATAAATAGTAGTTTGTAGCTGATAGTAATGTCCTGATAGTAAAGTATGATACTGACCGTAGGGACCAGCTCGTCTCCTTAATGCTGTGGGTTGCTCTCTACGGGTGCAAGCTTTTATTCTCTTAGCGTCAAGGAAGAAGAATAAACTAATTTTTATGTAATCATATGAGATAAACGTCGCCGATTTGTATCAATTGGATCCTTGGTGAATGACCTAAACGCGAGAGACCCCCAAATAAACGTTGGACGTCGTTTAGGAACACGTGAACTTCATTTAGTGGCGCAACGAGTGGCCAAGAGTTGAGTTCACCCCACATCATTTTTGCCTAGTAAACTATTCGCTCAGGGCGATGAAATGAATGTTGTCGGTATCCCTCAACAAACAAATCAAACCATGGGACCCCCCTCACCGTTGTAGGCAAGATGTTTACGATTCGGAAAGGGCCTAAAAACCGTAGAGAAAGGGTGGAAGCGGAGCGGCGGCATGATAATCTCAAATCTGAGTACACCGTTGGAAAAAGCGACATATTTTCCTTCTAATAATATCCCCCGTCTCCTATAATCGAGTACTGGTATTCAGTAATTCAGCCTAAAGTAAGGAAATTAAATTAAAACGAGAGACCTTATCAACATTCAGCCTGGTAAAGTAATAACTTCCCCAGAAAAATTCCGGCGTTCATTCGTGGAAAAACTTCTTTTCTAAATAGTCGGTCTTGTAAGTACCGAATTCTGCGAATATGAAGGGTAAATACCGAATATTGTGCTATTTTTCAAGCTGGATTGTTTGTGACTCTCAAGTGTAGTTGAATATGAAACAAAAGTCTCAGTAAAAGTAAATGAAATAGGAAATAAGAAAATGTTTCTTTTACCTGGCTGAGAGGAGACATAGTTTGGCCCTCCTAACTTTATGCTGAATTCGTGAATACCAGTACTCAATTATTGGTGACTGTGAGGGGCTCATCAGATAGGAAATTTGACGCTTTTTCCAACAGTGTACTCTGATTTGAGATTTTCTTGTGAATTCAGGAAGTTATGGCCATTTTAAGGACGTCAGTTCGAAAATTCTAAGAAAATCTTGAATTGTGGATAACTCTGAAACAAAATAACTCAGAAAACACTGGAAAACTCTAAAAAGAAATGTCCTGGAGAGTTTTTTTTGCTGCAAATGAATATTGTAGAATCAACCCCTTGATGGCTGCTAACCTTGAACTTTAACACACTTGTATACTTTTAGTACTTGGATTCCTTGTTATAATGGAGAATATGTTGAGTTTCGGCTTTTTTTAGTTTTCTTGCCAATTGTACAGGGCGACCAGGGAAGTATTTACATTTTTGATGCGACTATACTCGGCCTTGGCAAATCATAGGGGCTGGCATAAGCAGTGGCCATTTAGGTATTCCAGTCGCAATTCATTATTCCATGTCCATGGTCGAAATGGAGCCGTGGACAGTTCAACATCCTTGCAACAGGACATTATGGTTCCAGCAAGATGGAGCTACTGCACACACAGCAAGAGTTTCGATGACGTTGCTGCGAAGCTTGTCTCCAGGTCGTGTCATTTCAAGATTTGGAGATGTGCCCTGGCTTCCTCGTTCTCACGACCTTAACATCTGCGATTTTTGTTGTTGTTGTGTTTTCAACGCAAACCTCGTAATTTGGAAGATTTGAAGGAGGCAATTTGTGAAAATGTGGCACTAATCACCGAGGAGACACTACAGCTAGTATGGCAGAGCTTCCTCAACAGAATTGAAAACTGCATCAGAGAAGATGGCTTTCACCTTCTTGACCTTATTTTTGCACGTTAAATTAAATGGCATATCCTAACAAACATGCCAGAAAAGTTAATACATTTTCTGTTTAAGAAATTAACACCGTTTTGCTGTTTTCAAAATGTAAATACTTCCCGTGGTCACCCTGTACTCTCAATGCTAAGAACCCGCCAGTCAGCGTACGGAAACAACTCTAGAGAGTGTGTTAGATTAATCGCTAGAGTGCGCTGTAGAGGACTTGTCAACTTTCAGCTGCGTAAAAGAAACATTTCTTCTGAATAATTCCCGCGTTATTTCGTGTAAAAACGTCCCCAAAATACCACTCTTCCAACGGTACACTCAAATTTACTTCTGTGACTTGATTTAAGGGAGAAATTACCTTTTTTTGTTGAAGAAATAAGAAAATACAATATAAATCTTAAATCGTGAATAACTCTGAAACGAAGCCTCTAAAAATGAAAGTCTTAGAGACACTTGTTGTTGCAAATAAGACCCCTTGAAGGCTGTTAATCTCTAAAGTTGAGTTTGTACATTTATCTTCATTGAAGTCTCAATAATTTATTCTTAATTTAGCTACCTGAACATGATCTCCGAAACAAAATCAATTCGGTCCAGGAGACGGATCATACCTCTTCATCTGAGGAAGAAGATAATAGATTGATTGACTACTTGATTGGTAATTTGACAGAGAAAATTTTCCATACTGATGAAAATGCTGATGATCCTCCTCCGCAAAGGTGCGTTTATATGCTTTCTTATAATGATTCACGAATTTTTGTTTCTTGTCACTGTAGATTATAAAAATATCTGTAGAAATTGAAGTTTTCTCTTCTGGGAATAATTCAATTTAAGTTAAGAAATGCCATTTGGTCAGCATGAACAAAAACCTGGTAATTCTGCTTACAACTCTTGTTGGGCTTTGGAAACTTATAAAATTCCTCCTTTTATTCGTAAGATTGAATCAACTTTCATGAGGCCTACCTTTAAGCATCAATGTTGAAAATGCATTTTTGATTTTCAGTAGAGGAGGCAATTCAATCGCCCGCAAGCAACAAGGCCTCGCTCAGAACCACCGTAAAAAGTTGCCTGGACATCAAAACACCTTCGTTAACCGCACTAATTTCAAGGTAGACGATCAGAAGATTTCTTTTTTATTATTGAAAAATGTCCTGGAGAAACATTTTGTTGCAAATAAGTTGTAAAATCGACCCATTGAGGGTTCTTAAAAATTCTTTAAAAAACTCCATTTTACATCCCTTAAAAAATAAGATAGAGACTTTCAAAGACAAAGTTAGACAAAGAAAAGTAGAAGAAAATTTTCTCTTTCCAATTTGAGTTTTCTGTAACCTAGGCGTATGGGGATCATTTACCACTAAATTTTGGACCCTGAATGTTGAAGAAATGAGTCTCCATGCGCCTGGTCCGAGGTTTTATTTGTAAGTGCAATTTAATTTCGGCTCTACAATCATAATATGGGCTGTGTGTTTCCTCAATAGGTTGGTGCATCCTCTGGCAGACGGGCATGGCCCATTGCCACACCGTGTATTAACGCGAATGCGAATTTATTATTGATATTCAATTCAAATAAACACGTTTTCTATCTATCTACTAAAGAAGATGACGAAAACATGTTTATTTAGCAAATTCATCAATTACATTGATTTCTATCATAATCAAATTTAATCTACTTTAAAACTAAACATGGTAGGCTGTGGACGTGTCGTCCGTCTGCCGGGGTGACTGGGATTTCCACCGCAAGGCAATTAAAAACATACAACACAATAACCTCTCCCCAAATACCACCAGTAACCACCAGGTAGCGACATGAGGACACAACCTCCAGTGGTTGGCCTCCAAACTGGAAGGACTCCTCCACGCCCAGTGGTCCACCCCGACAAGAAACCATGACCTTTGACTTCTCCAGGTTGACAACCAGATCCCACCAATCACAATACTCATCCAGACTACGCATATTTCGCCTCAGGTCTTGCGGGGAATCTGCCAGGATGACTATGTCGTCCGCGTACCTGAGGATCTTCATGTTGATGGCTCCCATTTGAACCCCGCATGGTAGTGAAGAGTCAATGTCATCAATGTAGAAGGAGAACAACTGGGGGCTCATCCTGCAACTCTGCCTTACTCCTCTCCTGAGAGTCCCTCCTGTCCCCAGACAGGTCCTGTGGCTTGCCTGTAAGTTGCCTCAACTGACCTGATGAAACGCTGACCAATTCCCGCCCTCATGAGCTTCATCAGTAGAGAACTGTGCGGTACACCATCGAACGCTCCCTAAGGCCGGGTACACACGTTGAGGATTCCGGAGAGGATTCCCCGTTGAGGCCAACCTCTCCGGCCGACGGACCGTGTGGACGGGTCGAGGCCTTCAGTTGAGGCGGACTGTACAGGCCGCCAGGCCTTTCCAATTTTTGGAAAGGCCGCCTGAGGCCGGGGTTCCGGCCACTACAACTACACAGTTTCCTCAAAAGGCCTCGCGCGTCGTGTGGATGCTCCGTCCGGCTCCGGCCGCCTCTGAGGTTTTCCTCAGAGGAATTCCTCTCCGGAAATCCTCAACGTGTGTACCCGGCCTTCAAGTCCACAAAGAAGGCATAAATCTTCCGGCTTGGCCCCTCTGCAACCCGCAAATGCACCAGACTGGTCAGCGAGAAGATTGCATCGACTGTGCTATAACCACGACGGAACCCACACTGGCTCTCCCCCAAAATCTTAGCTGAGTCGAAATACTCCTCAAGGCGGTCCAAGAGAAGAGCGCTGTATAACTGTGCCATTGAGTCAATGAATGAGAGACCCCAAAAGTTGTCCACAGCGTTGATGTTGCCCTTGTATCTACTGTTTCAGCGAAAACCTGGTAAGGTTGACACGTGTCAGAAGGGCTGCTGCACCAACAGATGCCGAGCACAAAAAAGACTCGAGGCTTTGGTATGTTTCTTCTATAGTATTAGATGAGGTTATTATCTTCTTCTTCAGATAGCATTAATGAAATGTACCTTCGTCAATGTTTTAGATTTCATCGTTGAAGGTGAAACAACGTCACCACCCCCGGTTAGTTCAGATTCAGTATCGTTCAGTAGATCATCCATACGATAATGATTGTTGAGTCGAGATTGTAAATTGTAGTGTTTCATGAGGGATTACCCTGTCTGTTACCAGAATGCCTTTGGTACCATCAAACAATTCATCGCTGAAGCGCTCAATGTCCTGCGAAAACCTCGCTGGTTGTCCTTCAAGGTAAATATGTTTAAATAAATAGTGATTTCTAATTTAGGAGGAAGGGGGACTCCACATATGAGCCTTGAGGCGTGGATGTCAAACGTTGCTGAGTAATCAGGACATTGAAGAATGATTTGTTCAATTACAACCATTTAATGCTTTTTTGGTTTGTTATTCCTTGAATAATTTAATTGAATGAAATTAATTAATTGAATAATTGAATGAATAACACCTGTTTTCATGCAAAAAGTCAACCTCTCCGATTCGGCCCAAAAAAAATTTTTTCTGGACGTTTTAAGGTGTTAAGATCAAAAAAGTCAAATGTCCGTCCCCCGTCCGCGCCGTTTTTGGTAGTAGAAAATGTCCTAAAATTCGTAAATTTGGGCCAGGGGTCTGTTTCCGGCTCTAGTTGTTCCTCGAAACTTTTCAGCCCGATCGGACCTAATTTGGGTGGGGTAGGGGTCGAAATGTGTATTTCGAAAAATGGATTTTTGGCGATCAAGGCGTGAGGGGTGTCATTTGACTAAATCTCATGACTAAATTTTGGACGCTGAATCCAATGAGACGGATCTTGAATCGATTGGTGCCCTTTGGATGAGGTTATGGGTCAAAATGGGTACCTATCTACCAACCCCTGTGAATTTCAGCGTTTTTGATTTCCATTGTTTACAGCACTTTCGGTGGTGGCTTCTTCTCATCCAACATGACAGAACTGGGAGGACGTCAATCTCGCAGCCGTTCTCCCGTCTCTTCAAATCCAAATGGTTTTCCACCTGATGTGATAATGCAAAACCGCTCCCGTTCCCTGTCTCGAGACAATTACACATCGAGGAATTTGGCGCAGGGTCAATGCGGCCACATGGTTCAGCTGAGGTAAGACAAATGTACGAGTATGCCTGATAATCTCCATTGGGTGCCTCTGCCTGTCCATGGCATAACGCTCACCAGGCGACCTAACTTCATGAACTATGCTCTCTACCTTTCAGAAAAGATCAGATCTATTCCTCAGAAATTCAGAGCGAAATTGCTGCACTTAAAAAATGCGCTAAACCCAAGACGCCTTTCAAAACGGAACTTTTGAACGGAGGTAAATTTACTTTTATTTATTGATAAATTACTGATTAGGAAGATTTGGCAAGTCCACGCTTTCATGCATTAGGTAATGCAGGGGGGGCTGGATTCCAAGCCACCTTTCTTCTCCTCCTCTCAATTAGCTAACAATTTGTTTCACCATCCATTTTAGCAAATCAAGTTGTCCTCCGTGTGTTCATTGCCTAGATGTGCTTACTTATTATGAAAAACAAACATTCCCATCCATCAGAATGATTAATTACCACGTTGGCATGTGCATCAATCAACCTATGTTTTCATGCAAAAAGTCAACATCTCCAATTCTGCCCAAACAATTTTTTTGGACGTTTTATGATATCTAGATCAAAAAAGTCAAGTGTCCGTCCCCCGTTCGCGCCGTTTTTGGTAGTAGAAAATTTTCTAAAAAACGTAAATTTGGGTCAGGGATCTGTTCCCTCTAGCTCTAGTTGGTCCTCGAAATTTTTCAACCCGATCAGACCAAACTTGGGAGGAGTAGGGGTCAAAATGTGTATTTCGAAAATGGATTTTCAAGATTTTTGACGATCTAGGCGTGTGGGGTATCATTTTCCACTAAATTTTGGACGCTGAATCGATTGAAATGAATCCAGGACAATCCAAACTCACTGTTTCCCCAAAATCTTGCTCCAAAGAATAACCAACCTTTGTGTGCACTTTTGTGCTCTTTCTTCAGACCTGTATTGAAATTACACTGCTCTTTCATCCCCAAGGGGATGGGTTTTCAATTTTTTATCAAGTAATAATATTATATCACTCCCTTCATTTAGCCTGGTCAATTGCCGCTGCTATTCCACAAGTAGGTCATATTATGACCTTATCATGATCTCATTGTGATAAGTTGTTTTAACAGATTGTTGTCTTCTGTTGCAGACTCTTGGGAGCCAGTGGTTCACCGTACTTACGTTACAATGACGACTCGTTTTGGCAATTACTATTCTTAGATTCCTTTAAACCTAATATCTCGTTTTTGTATTTCATACTATTCATTCTTCTTGTCACAAATTTTAATGACTTTTTTTTTTTTCAAGTATTGTAAGAAGAATGTCTCTTCATTTAAATGTGACGATTTCCATCACGTTTTTCCAGAATTTTTAAATGTTGACCAAATTATTTGTACTGCATTAAGGATCCTGATTGGTCTATCCGTCTCCTCAGGTTTTTGACGAATTTCGTGGGATGACTCGTATGAAATTTGTGTTCATACACTTTTTTTGTGCCACTTAGAAAGGATTGTGCGGATGTATCAGATAACTTTGATAAGAGAGAGATTTGAGAAGAAAATGCTACACACGACATTGACATAGTTTTTATTCATTTGTATGGCCTCATTTATGTAACACTACCATACATATGCCATGTTTATGGTTTTTTACATTGTAATTTTGATAGTGAAACAAACATGTTCTGAACGTAACTAGTTGCTTTGCAGATCAGCCTGATGTTGTACAGAACAATAAAGAGAAGCCTTTTTGTTTATGGTTATTGAGCGCGGTTTTGTTTCTATTAGTTTACTGAATTATCTATCATCGCTCTCTTTCCTACTACTTCCTGGTACATGAAGGCGATCAATTTTCTTGGTGGATGAAGCTGTGGCTTTGGGTGCTTCTGCTGCTGTGGCTACGAGTTCTTCTGCTGTGGCTTTGGGTGCTTCTGCTGCTGTGGCTTTGGGTGCTTCTTCAGCTGTAGCTACGAGTTCTTCTGCTGTGGCTTTGGGTGCTCCTGCTGCTGTGGCTATGAGTTCTTTTGCTGTGGCTTTGGGTGCTTCTGCTGCTGTGGCTACGAGTTCTTTTGCTATGGCTTTGGGTCCTTCTGTTGCTGTGGCTATGAGTTATCTTGCTGTGGCTTTGGGTGCTTCTGCTGCTAAGGCTACGAGTTCTTTTGCTGTGGCTTTGGGTGATTCTGCTACTGTGGCTACAAGTTCTTTTGCTATGGCTTTGGGTCCTTCTGTTGCTGTGGCTTTGGGTGCTGCTGCTGCTGTGGCTTTGGGTGCTTCTGCTGCTGTGGCTACAAGTTCTTTTGCTATGGCTTTGGGTCCTTCTGTTGCTGTGGCTATGAGTTATCTTGCTGTGGCTCTGGGTGCTTCTGCTGCTGTGGCTACAAGTTCTTTTGCTATGGCTTTGGGTCCTTCTGCTGCTGTGGCTGTGGGTTCTTCTGTTGCTGTTGTTGCAGGTTCTTCCATTGCTGTCCTCTTGGGAGATACTGTGTATATCGCTCCATGACGTATTGTGCTGCAATGGAATCCTTAGAAATAAGATATTTGGAAGGAAGTGACTAGGAATGGAGAGCAAATCCCCTATTCTCTGTCGCTACCTACCCCTTCTTATTGTTAGGAATAACACTAGGTTGCAATCCTTGTTTTTACTATCGCCTTGTTGTAACTCCCACTTCTACTTTCTAAATTCGCTCCAAAATCTTCCTTAAGTTCTATTCCATTCACCTTCCAATTCCACTGGAAAACTTGGTGAGTGATTAACGCCTTACAATGTCAAAGGAAGAAAAAATTAACGTGCTGAAAATCAATTTTTCGATTGAAACTTTTTTGGACGCTCCTTATCCATAACAGCAGTTATTCCAGAAAACTTGTACCTAAGAGATAATAGCCAGGATACTTTTTTACAATTATTTCAAGCTAGTTTATACTCCGTAAAATTTGCCTTTTATTGGCTCAAATTAGCCTCACTGATCTTTATTACTGTTCCACAATGGTAAGTACGTACAAATAACTAAGCCTGTCACCTCCTCCTCCCCCCGCAATGTTGTTTTTGCTTTAATTTTGATTTTATAGGGTGAAAGTACCAACTTGATTTTTGGAGATGTGTGGACCATCATTTCAAGGATCCAAAGCGTCCTTCAAAGGTCTCCTCAGTTGGATATTGTTGGATTCCTGCGACGACTTGACCCCCACAAGGAACGCCTTATTTCAGGTCTGCATTCAATCATCATATATGAATGTGCAATCTTTTTTTTCTATTTGTGGGAGGACGCTTTAATGTTTTAACTTTTATCATTCCAGAAAGTGATTTTCTCATGGTCTTGTGCAGCGTTTATCAAAAATACCTTGGGATATCCGAAGTGGAAATGAAAAAAGTGGCTGAGTACTTTCGAGTGCCCGATGGACGAATACTCTACGAACAATTCTGCCAATTCCTTGAAAATGACCCTCCTTGTTAGTGGAATGAATGGCTGATCAATACATCAGTGCACGCACCCCCAAAAATCGATATCTCGAACTAGGATAATTCGAGATTGTTGTGCTTGCTTCCTTCAGTTTGCTTCTTCTCCATTCCGTTTTTTTAAATTATTATTTATATTAATTTTTTATTTCATTTTATTTTCTATATTTTGGAAATCTCTTAAAACTTGTGGAAATCTCTTATTAAGGAGGCATGGCCATGGAGCGATGTATCGATTGTAACGCTATATCGATTTTTTGGGGTGTGTGCACTAATGTATAGATAGATTTACAGAATGAAAATAAGATCCGATAGTTGTATCTGATCCTTGTTCCTGCGTGTTGCATCTATATATTTTCTTATCACTCCGAATGATTTCAGATAATGGAGCGGGTGAGAGGTTGACAACAGGTCTCGAATTCTCTGAGTATTCCCAAGCCTCTAATCATTTTCTGGAGCCCTCTGAAATGGAAAGATATGATTTCCTAATGAATAAAATAGCGGCGAGAGTGATAAATGATGATATTAGTCTCAAAGCTCATCTTACCGAGTATGAAATGGCAAGTTACTTATTCTTCTTAAACCTAACCTATTCTTCTTACATAATGTGGCATCCCTCTGATGTGAGTGGCCTGTACACAAGATTGGTTGTAGATTTCGAAAAACACTGGCCACATTACCATATCCCACTTTGCGAGGCTGCTCCATGGCTTTAATATCTTCATGGATGAAAACGACTTTGGGATCATCGTGAAGAGGCTTGCAAGACACCACTATACTATTAACTATATTGGTTTCTACCGGGATGTTGAAGATCGCGTTTGTAAGATGTTGGAAGGGAAGTTGGACATTGATAAGGTAAACTTTGTCCATCATAGAAAATTGTCTTTTCTTTATTCACAGTACCTTCATAACTCTCAAAAATAGTTCTTGGATGATTCTAGGAACAGGAAAATATCGCAGTACAATGAAAACAAAGTGGGGTATGATTCTCCTAGTCGCCCAGATTTTGACGACCACGTCCCCTGGCACAGCGTCATGAGAAGGGCTCAGAAGAATTTTGATATTGTTAACACGATCCGCCACATCCAACTGAACTGCATGGTTATGGGAATTAGGCTCAAGGACTGGTTCCGGGTAATTCTATGATTTGATGCTTCCTTGTTGATGTAAGATCCTGCATATCAGCTTTCGTCAAAGAATGATTGACAGCCTGCAAACCCATCATATGTCCCTTGGACGGTCAATGTCTTTACTGCAATAAGGTTGCGGTTGATACCATCAGGGGCCATCTTGGAGATGCCAGGTGGCCTCTCACCAAAGATCCTGTGTCGAGTTGCAGCAAAAGCTGGACACTCTCTTGCACAGCTGTCTCTGCTTTCCCAGCAAACCAGCAGCAGTTGGCAATCACTGAATTGCCCTTGCAAAAGGTACGTGAGAGGGCAGTGTCCATAGATGTGAGGATTCTATGTTCCTTTCTACTCAGAGGGAAGAGGAGGTCTTTGCCCTTTTTGCATTTGGTGAGATGAGGAGCTTTGTCTGCCTGAGGCAGGTTGCCTCTGCCAGTATGCAACCAGTCGAGTGCTCTCCCATGATTTGACCTGCCGATCCAGGGTTATGGACCTTAGGGAGTGGACGCCAAACCCTTCTTTGCATAGAGTTTGGCATCCTCGTTCCCTCGAATACGCTGGTCGCCTGGTACCCAGAGGAGCATTACCGAGTCCCTCTTTGAGAGTGACACTCCCAGGCCAGCTTTGAAATGAACTTGAAGGCTGCAATGCCCTTTAGAGCTGACTGACTCTCTCTGAAGTGTGATGATTCTGGCGCAAGTTTGTCCCCAATCACGCATCTCCTGCGCGCAGGTAGTGGTGGCAAGAACCTTAGCCTGATAGACAGTAACAAACTGGCCAAGGGTGGGCACCCAGGAAATAGCCCGGCCCCTTCACCTTAGGCCAGCCTCGCAATCCATCAATGATCCATCTGTTGCAATTGCTGTTGTTGTTTAGGGACCCATGAATGAGCCTCCCTCCCAGCGCTGCTGGTCCTGGCCACATTGAACGGTATGTCGAAGTTGGTCTCCTCTGGTGTGACATCAGAGAGCATTAAGGCTGACTTACAAACATTGATTCTCTTTGGAATCTCAGACTCTTAAGTGGCTTATTGTAATTTCCTGTGAACACCTTCCTCCCAGCCAGCTGGAGGCCAGTCTTTCAGTTTGAGCAACTGATGTTACACTTGAGCATGGTGGCTCGTAACCATATGAGGCATATGTTAGAGTGGATCTGACAATAGCTGCGTCAATGACCAGGCTGTCATTTTAGGTGTAAATCTTTGCAATGTGTATGATAAGTCCAACATACCTGTTTGGGAGGATGAAGGGAAGACCCCACACAATTACAGCGTTGGAAGGGGATGTATCCTTTCAATACTCAAACTTGTAGGCGTAATTGCCTTGATAATGAACGTACTCAATATGCCTTGAAGATGTCAGAGGAGAATGCCATGAAGAAGGACTTCTGCTCTGTTGTCTAGACCCCCCATTCCTTGGCGCATAAACACCCCCCACGTTACATCAAGCATTCTACGGCACAACCTCAGAGCAGTCATGCTTTTCATCAGCACATGAGTGACGTGGGGGGTGTTGTTTGCTGTTTATCAACCAATTTTGATAGCTTTACTATCAATTAATGTATGATTGTTTTACTAAAAAAATATTTGACATGGCGATTCTTCCTCTTCTCATAACAGGTACTCTCTTGTATTTTCCAGGGGTTTGATCCAAAGTTGACAGGCAAAGTGACTCCAGACAATTTCATGCAAGGCTTGACGTTTGCATCTGTGGGAACTAACGGCCCCAACCGGATCTCGTTGACTACTCATGAAATGGCCTCTTTGATGGACATATACAGAGACCCTACCAACCCTAGTATGATCATGTGGCAGGAGTTTGCCAAAGACGTTGAAGGAGGTCAGAACTCTTTTGCAGTATTATTTGTTGTACTTGCTTGGTAGGTTGGTTGCTCAAAGCATTACTGTGGTGTTGGACAATGTCATCGCCAATTTTGTGCTCCCATCATGTCTAATGTCTCCAATTGCCCTAACTCTGTCTGGCTCAAATAGCCTATGAGTTATTCAATGGCTTGGCACACCAAATCCCTCAATCTCCAATGTTGAGCAATATTGGGTGTGGTTTCTACTTTTTGGTGAATAATCAACCTATGTAATCATGCTCAAGGTCATGAGGGGACCAAACCTTCCAGGGAGAGTAAACCTGGCCCCAAGATTCATTTGTAGACGTTTCATGATGTCTAGATTGAAAAAGATGTAATGTCCATGCACCGTATGCAACTTTTTTTATAGCAGAACATTTTCTGGTATTCAAGTCTACTTCGGTCAGGAATAACTTTCCAGTTCTAGTACCTCGAACCTTTTTAGCCCGATTTGACAGAATTTGGTTGGTAGGGGAAGGGGGAGTGGTGAAATGTGTGTTGTTTGAAAGACGTATCTTGAGATTTTCGGTGATCTAGGCGTGTGGGGTGTCATTTTCCACTAAATTTTGGACCCTGAATCGATTGGAATGGGTCCGGGACCCGTCACACCCACTGTTTTCCCCATGTTGAAGAAATGAGTCTCCATGCGTCTTGTTTTTCAGTTTATTTATTGCCGCCTGATTTTGAAAAGCGTGGCCTTGAAAGCTTAAGAGCAACGACCGTAAACAGTTGGCCTGCTATCGCCAGTTCTGTTCGTAAAGCGGGAAATGAATGGGAAAACACCACAGCACTTGAGAGGTCTTATTTTGAAGATGCACTGAAAAAAATACGTTTCTACAAAGACGCCTACAAATTACATTTGGCCTCCGAGTTTAATCGTGTTCCTGGGTACGAGCAGTGTATCGACTTGTGTTTATTGGTCTATACATGTCTCAAAGAGGAGAAAACAATTAGCAAATTTTTGGTTTCAGACTTGTAAACGACGGATACATTGAGGTGGTGAACTTTTACAAAGTCTTCTTCAAAATTATTCCACATCTGACGCCTGACGAAATCAAAGCAGTACTCGTTCGATACAGCGACAACAGAGGGTTCAACTATCGACAAATGCTCTTTGACATCCAAGAGGATGTCGAGCTTTTCCCTCAAAAGGTTTGCCCTCATTTGAAGTTGTAAGCTGTGAATTAGATTCTAAGGTACTACAAATTATTCCAAAATGGTGTGACTCTAGAAGAGCAAATTTCCGTGATCCTTGAGTCGGTAATTTAGAAAAAAAGTTTGAAGTTAGCTACCTTCAAAGGGTAAATTCTAAAACTCATTTGCAACCAAAGTGTCTTAGAAACTTTTCTATTTAGAGGCATCGTTTCCGAGTTATTCCCGCTTTAAGATCATCTACCTTGTACCAAGTATTCACTAATGTAGCCTAAAGTGAGGAAATTAATAGAAACGCAAAACCTTGTCAACATTCAGCCGGTTTAAGGAAACATTTTCCCCAGAAAAATTCCGGCGTTCATTCGTGATAAAACTCCCCCAGGAATACAGCATTCCAACGTTATATTCGAATTTAATTTTCCGTTATGGTTTGACTCTAGGAAAGCAAATTCCCGAGATCCTATTCTTTGAGAAATTTTTTTAAAATTATCAGCCTTCAAAGGGTCGATTCTACAACTCATTTGCAACAAGAAGTGTTGTCAGGACAATTGTCTTTAGAGGCTTCGTTTCCAAGTTATTCATGATTTAAGACCTATTTCGACCTGACGTCGCTAAAACAGCAATAACTTCCTTAATTCCTAAGAAAATCTCAAAAATCTGAATACATCGTTGGAATGAGCGTCCAATTTCCCTTCTGATGGACCCCTCAACTTCTACCTTGTAACTCGTATTCACTAATTTAGCCTGAACTGAGGAAATTACAGAAAACACAAAACCTTGTCAACATTTAGTCGGTTAAAGGAACAATCTTCCCCAGAAAAATTCTGGCGTTCATTCGTGATAAAACTCTCCCAGAATAGCAGCGCATTCCAAGGGTATATACGAATTTATTTTTGTGACATAATTTATGGGTGAAATTGGCTATTAGGTGGACAAAATTAGACATGTTTACAGAAGAATGAAGGTTTTGGGTATCATTACCCAGTAAATTTTGATCGCTGAATCGATCAGAATGACTCCACGCTCACTATTTATCCCATGCTCCCGATCCAAGGTTCATGTAACACGATCGAATACTTCTCCATCAGGTTGTCCCATTATTAAGTCCAAAATACATAAACTTCAATGAATTTTTTGACCTAATGGGCAATCGCTCGGTTGGAAGCTTCAATACTTTAAGGATGTAATTAAAATTCATACGCAAAGTGTACAAATATATCGGTCTCATATGCGTCTTCAAAAACGGCATGGTCGACCTGATTGAATATCGATCGCATGATTCCACCCGATCAAATTGCTGTTTATAAAGCCCCAAACCTGTGCTGAGTAACGAAAATTGAGGAATCGAACGCAAAAAACGCTGCAAATTCATTCACAGGGGGTGGTTATCCCACGGACTTGGAGCATGGAGACTCATTCTGATCGATTCAGCGTCCAAAATTTAGTAGAACACGATACCCTACACGCCTAAATCGCCGAAAATATCGAAAATGGGGGGGAAAAGTGATAGCTTGCGTTTTAATAGACATCTAGATTGATAAAAAATGCCACAAATCCGATTCACATGGGTTGGTTACTCGTCGGAGCGGACGTATGGGAAAAACAGTGAGTTTGGAGTGTCCTGGAGCCATTCCAATCGATTCAGCGTCCAAAATTTTGTGGAAAATGATAACTGACACGCCTAGGTACGGGAAATCTCGTAAACACATATTCAAAATGAGTAGATAGATACCCATTTTGACCCATAACGCCTTCCAGTGGGCGCCAATTGTTCTGGGATCCATTTCATTGGGTTCAGCGTACAGAATTTAGTGGAAAATGATACCCCACACGCCTAAACCACCAAAAATTCATTTTTCAAAAAACACATTTT
Organism: Cyrtorhinus lividipennis; assembly: GCA_019603395.1. Classification (NCBI taxonomy): domain Eukaryota; kingdom Metazoa; phylum Arthropoda; class Insecta; order Hemiptera; family Miridae; genus Cyrtorhinus; species Cyrtorhinus lividipennis. Next base: position 21,581,423 of record CM034004.1, read on the forward strand.
GACCCCTACCCACCCAAATTTGGTTCGATTGGGCTTTTAAAAAGTTTTGAGGACCAACTAGAGCCAGAAACGAAACCCTGACCAGAATTTCCAATTAAAAAAAAAAAAAATTGTCTACTACCAAAATCGGCATGGACGGCGGACAGACATTATGTAAGCAAATTTCGCTTATTTTGGTCTAGGCACCTCGATACGCTCAGAAAAAATTGTTGGGCCAAATCGGAGAGATTGAATTTTTTCATGAAAACGTAGGTTTTAATTACCAATCAAAAACCTTATCTAAAAAAAAATGTTGAGATTCCTAGAGATAAGAAATGTTGTTCCTTTTTCCGTTTTAATTCGTTTGTGTACAAAAAATTTCAGGAAAATCTCAACTAAATTTTTTTTTTTTCATATTCTTCTCTGTTTATTTTTTTCTAGTGGTACATCCCAGATCCTTCTCTTCATCAATCGACCATTTTCAAGAAGGTTAAAATACCCGTGGATCCGACCACTTTGGGCGAAGTGTTTCAGAAGATACGGTTCAAGGTGGGTTGATGTAACACAGATGATAATCACATTCAGCTTTTGACCTTTGAGTCCTCACATGTTGGAAAAGAAGGTGAAACGTGACATTTAACGAATTGCGCAGGTACAGCGTTTAATTCGAGAGGCGTATTCCGTTTAGGTTGGCTGTTTGATCATCCAAATAGAAATTTGTATTTACCCAATTCATTTCAAGGAAAAAAAAAACAAGCAACCGCGCCACACTTGTTTTAACGTACCTCCGAGTTCGTTTGCCTTATCTGCAATTTAAGAATCCAAATATTTATTGGCCTTGTGCGATGAGGTGGTTTTATTGCAAATTTCATCCACTTGGCGCTCCTTTTTTCTCACGTGGTGACTGTGTGACAATGAAATTACTTGTCTACTGCGCAGGGCAAATAGCAACTAGACCGCTTTTGTTTTCTTGGTGATAGTCGAAGAAAACGCTGCAAATTCGTACACACGGGTTGGTTATTCTTCGAACCAGGCGCATGGAGGCTAATTTAAACCTCGGACCAGGCGAGATTCATTGCTTCAACATGGGGAAAATGGGGGGAAAAGTGGGTGTGGCGGGTCCCGGACCCATTCCAATTGATTTAGGGTCCAACATTATTACTGGAAAGCTCTATTTTTTACATTTTTATTGATATGGAAGGAACTACATAACTATAACTATTAACAAGGTGTACGAACAACATGCTATACTCATTCTGATATATATATTTAATATATGTATTTGCGTTATCTATTTGATGTTTTTACCATTTATTTAAGTAAAGTTATTCATTTCGAAGGAAAGCTCTTATTTTTAAGGCTGAGAGAATGAAAAGATACACATCGTTAGCACTATCTCCAGAGACATTGAACAGCTTGGTGTGGAAATTGTCTCTGTTGGCGTCCTGCAAGTGCTTCCGGAGATAGGCATTCCGAGGGCTGTTATAGTGGGGACACTGAATGAAGACGTGGTAGAGATCCTCTCGCTCTTTGCACGAAAAAATCGAGCAGACCTCCGTTGGGTCCCGAATAACGAATTCCACTGATGTAGAGCCGGACATCATCAGCCCTCATCATCCTCAGCTGACAAATCACCCTTTTCTTGCTTGGTTGACGCATGGATAAAGCATGAGATCCTTATATCAAGATGAGAATGAAGAGTTGGCAATTCTTGTCCTGTCCTGATCTTCTCTTTTCCTCAAGTGGGCACTGATGATTTCTGCAGAAAGTTTCTTGACCTATCGTGCGTCCTGCTTCTGCCATACTTTGTGGTAAAGGCCTGTTTTCCTAGCGACAGGTTTTTTGCGCAGCAGGAACCGAATAAGCCTGAAAAACGTCGGCAGGAGCGTGAAATATATTACGCTGCGTTAAAAGCGCCGTGTTTTATCTCTTCAGTTGGCGTTGAATTGTGTTGAAGGTTGCACGTGTTAGTGTGTGAGTGGAAAAATTGCTGAAATGGAGAACATGATGATAAAGAGAAATGTAATAGCTGCTTTGATAATCAAAGAAATGATGGATGATGACGAAGAAGAAGAATTCATATTAACGAAATTTGCCGGAGTAAGGAAACGTGAGAGTGATGTATTCTCAAAACGCAAAAGTGAAGGAATGTTCAGCAGCTTAATCAAGAACCATCTTCTTGACGATGAAGAGAAATTCCAGAGGTGCTTTAGACTGACCAGAGAAAGGTTTTTCTTTGTATTGAACATCATTAAAGACTACTTGACTACGCCTTCCTTTAACAGCGTGAAGGAGCCTGTAACACCAGCTGAAAAACTTGCAGTCAGTAAGCCAGAAAGTATTGAACATTTTGAAAGCTTTTTTTTTAATATCTGCTGCTATTTGCAATTAAATCCAAAACATGAGTAGAAAAATCTGCAAATTCTTACACACGGGTTGGTTATTCCTCGAATGGGGGAAACAGTGGGTGTGGCGGGTCCCAGACCCATTCCAATCGATTCGATGAAGGTGGAATATGATACCCCACACGCCTAGGCACCAGAAATCCTGACACATACAAAATGGGTGGATACATACCCATTTTGACCCATAACTTCTTCCGATGGGTGCCAATCGTTCTGGGACACACATCATTGAATTCAGCGTCCAAAATTTAGTGGAAAATGATACCCCACACGCCTAGGTAGCAGAAATCCCGAAAACACATAATCAAATTGGGTAATAAATACCCAATTTGACCCATAACTTCTTCCAGTGGGTGCCAATTGTTCTGGGACCCATTTTATTGGATTCAGCGTCCAAAATTTAGTGGAAAATGACACCCCACTCGCCTAAATCACCCAAAATCTCGAAAATCCATTTTTCAAAAAACCCCTACCCCCTCCAAATTTGGTCCGATCGGGCTGAAAAGTTTCGAGGACCCATCTCGGCTGAGAACAGACCCCTGACCCAAATTTCAGATTTTTAGAAAATTTTCTGCTACCAAAAACGGCGTGGACAATGGACGGCGTACGGCGGATGGACATTGACCTTTTTTGATCCGGACATCATGAAACGTCCAGAAAAAAATTTTGAGCCGAATCGGAGAGGTTGACCATTATCATGAAAACATAGGTTATTATATTATTCAAGGAATAACCAACCAAAACAGAATAAACAAGGAGACCAGGAAATCGCGCCAGCGTACTGCGCTGTTGACTCCTCTACGAGCAGTCCGGCCAACCGCGTCAGCGCAACACGCTCTGCGTTGACGTAATGCGCTCTTTAGGAAAACACTAAATTCAAGGGAATCAGTGGGCAACGTTGTACGCCCAGCGCATCACGTCGCCCTCGGCGTAAAAATCCGGTCGCTAGGAAAACAGGCCTTAACCGAGTGCACGAACTTCCTCTTCCAATGTGGCCGCCCAAGGGTAAATAGATACCCTTTTTGACTCATAACTTCATCCAGAGGGCGTCAATCGTTTCGGGATTCATTTAATTGGATTCAGCGTCCAGAATTTAGTGGAAAATGATACCCCACACGCCTGTATTGCCAAGAATCTCAAAAATCCATTTTTCGAAATTCAAATTTGACCCCTACTCCACCCAAATTCGGTACGATCGGGTTGAATAGTTTCGAGGACAAACTAGAGCCAAAAAATCTGCAAATTCTTACACACGGGTTGGTTATTCCTCGAATGGGGGAAACAGTGGGTGTGGCGGGTCTCAGACCCATTCCAATCGATTCAGCGTCCAAAATTTAGTGGAAAATGATACCCCACACGCCTAGATAGCAGAAATCCCGAAAACACATAGGTATTCAAGATGGGTGTATCTATGGGGCACTACGACACTAATTTACTAATATAATATTGAGAAAACGTAGGTAATTTAGAAGGCTATAATAATTGTATTAAATTGAATTGAATGGTACGAATAAAAAGCTCGGACAGTAAAAAGAATTGTAGGCAACTGCTCAAAATTGGTTGCTAAGTTTAACAGCTGGTTATAAACAACAGGATATGACGATGTGTTTTGTTTGTCTATTCGGCTGAAGTCACCCACATGGGTAATAAATACCCAATTTGACCCATTACTTCTTCCAGTGGGTGCCAATTGTTCTGGGACCCATTTTATTGGATTCAGCGTCCAAAATTTAGTGGAAAATGACACCCCACTCGCCTAAATCACCCAAAATCTCGAAAATCCATTTTTCAAAAAACACATTTTGACCCCTACCCCCTCCAAATTTGGTCCGATCGGGCTGAAAAGTTTCGAGGACCCATCTCGGCTGGGAACAGACCCCTGACCCAAATTTCAGATTTTTAGAACATTTTCTACTACCAAAAACGGCGTGGACAATGGACGGCGTACGGCGTACGGCGTACGGCGGACGGCGTACGGCGGACGGCGGACGGCGGACGGACATTGACCTTTTTTGATCAGGACATCATGAAACGTCCAGAAAAAAATTTTGAGCCGAATCGGAGAGGTTGACCATTATCATGAAAACATAGGTTGATTATTCAAGGAATAACCAACCAAAACGGGTCCCTGAACCAAAATTTCAGATTTTTAGAAAAATTTTTACTACCAAAATCGGCGTGGACGGCGGACGGACATTTGCCTATTTTGATCTAGACACCTTGAAACGTCCAGAAAAAAATGTTTAGCCGAATCGGAGAGGTTCACTTTTTGCATGAAAACATTGGTTGATTATTCAAGGAATAACCAACCAAAACTCCGATGTTTTCAGTTGAGGCTAATATAACATGCCGAGTGGATTTCGCAATAAGAGACGTGATGAGCAGAACACAAGCACCGTAAAAAGCGTGAAGGAAGAAGTGGTTCAACTGATTAAACAATGAGATGAGTCGAAAAATAGTTCTTTACGGTGCTTTTGCTAATTTACCTAACTAATTCTATTTTTGTCCCAAAGCTGCGGGAAAAGCCGCGGTATTCAAGAGTTGAAAGGAGCCAAGGAATGTCAGTTCCTTGAATATTTAATGAAGTCTACACAGACTATAATTCAACAATATGTACATTTTTGAGTCTATTGTGGCCAATTCAAAGAAATATAATAGATAACACTTGTACGATGTCACCACCAGAAATGTTCAACATGATGTATACAAATCAGTTCATCAAAATTTAACTTCTAACTTCGTCACACCTAATTAATTAATTTTTGGTTGGTTATTCCTTGAATAATCAATCTATGTTTTCATGCAAAAGGTCAACCTCTCCGATTCGGCCCAACATTTTTCTGGAAGTTTCAAGGTGTCTAGATCAAAATTAACAAATGTCCGACCGCCGTCCACGCCGACTTTGATAGTAAAAACTTTTTCTAAAAATCTGAAATTTTGGTTCAGGGACCCGTTTTTGGCTCTAGTTGGTCCTCGAAACTTGTCAGCCCGATCGGACCAAATTTGGGTGGGGTAGGGGTCAAAATGTGTTTTTCGAAAAATGATTTCTAGATTTTGGTTGGTTATTCCTTGAATAATCAACCTATGTTTTCATGCAAATGGTCAACCTCTCCGATTCGGCTCAAAATTTTTTCTGGACGTTTCATGGTGTCTAGATCAAAAAAGGTCAATGTCCGTCCGCCGTCCGCCGTCCACGCCATTTTTGGTAGTAGAAAATTTTCTAAAAATCTGAAATTTGGGTCTAGGGGTTTTTGGTCTAGGACGGTCCTCCAAACTTTTCAGCCCGATCGGACCAAATTTGGTCGGGGTAGGGGTCAAAATGTGTTTTTTGAAAAATGAATTTTCGAGATTTTAGGTGATCTAGGCGAGTGGGGTATCATTTTCCACTAAATTATGGACGCTGAATCCAATGAAATGGGTCCCAAAACGATCGGCACCCTCTGGAAGAAGTTATGGGTTAAATTGGGTAGATATTACCCATTTTGAATATGCGTTTTCGAGATTTCCGGTACCTGGGCGTGTGGGGTATCATTTTCTACTAAATTTTGGATCCAGAATCGATTTGATTGGGTCCGGGACCCGCTACACCCAATGTTTACCCCATTTCTCCCATGTTGAAGAAATTAGTCTCCATGCACCTGGAAGAATAACCAACCCCGTGTGTATGAATTTGCAGCGTTTTTTGCTATTTAGGTAGCGTGTGGGGTACATTTTACGCTATTTTTGGAGGCTGAATCAATTGGAATGAGTCTTCATGTTCCTGGTCCAAAGAATAACCAACCCCTCTGAATTAATTTGCAGCGTTTTTTGTTGGTTATTCCTTGATTAAGCAGTCAATCAATAATCAATCTGTTTTCCTGCAAAAATTCAATTCCTCAGATTCGGCTCAAAATCGTTTTTCTGTGTGTTTCAAGGAGTCTAGATCAAAATGTCTAAAAATCAGAAACATTGGTCAGGGGTCCATTTCCGATTCTAGTTGGTCCTCGAAACTTTTCAGCCCGATAGGACCAAATTTGGGCGAGGTAGGGATCAAAATGTGTTTTTTTAAAAATGGATTTTCGAGATTTTTGGCAATCTAGGCGTGTGGGGTATCATTTTCCACTATATTTTGGACCCTAAATCGATTGGCGACCTGCCACACCCACTGTTTTTCCCATTTTCCCCATGTTGAAGAAATGAGTTTCTATGCGTCTGGTCCAAGGAATAACCAACCCCTCTGTATGAATTTGCAGCGTTTTTGGTTTGAAATCCACGGCGTCGCATCCAGCCATGTTAACTAGTCAAAATGCCTGATTTTGAAATAATCCTTGGATTTTCAAACATTTTGCTTACCCAATCGTATTCAGCCTGCATTTTCCTGATACTGACACAGGGCCCAACTTTTTTTGCCTTATTATCTCAGAATT
>CM034004.1:21591438-21637855 GCA_019603395.1 Cyrtorhinus lividipennis
CATTGCACTGTCTCTAGTGACAATGCGTTGTATTTCAAATGTATCAAAAGCAGCAAAAAAACCTTACAGACCAATTTCATAAGTAAATGTCATTTTGAAGAAACGTCGCCCAACGGTTGACCACATTGTGAAATTGGTTTCACTGTCAAAGTTTCAACTGAGCCTATCTGTGGTCATGGACAGGCCTTTTGTCGAATCAGTACAGGGAAAACTGTTGGGCGCCGGTTTACTGTCACTTGATCGTAATTATCGAGTGACAAAGGATGAATGTGGGTTATTAACAACACTCGGAAATAAAATTGCGGAATGCGCTTCACAAACAGGCGAGGCGAGTTAACGACTGAAGAGGTTACAACAAGGCAACGATAAAGCGACTAGAAATCACTACAGTTCAACGTAGACAAAATAGTGCAAGACCTGCGACTTTCTAATTCTCCTGATTCTTGCTCTAGAAAACAGGGAAACTCACTTTTAGAACAACCTTGCACTTTATTACCACCCGGAAGTCAACATTCATCTCTTCAACGCGATATTGCAGTGCTCGCACAAGATTGTTTGCTGGAATAAGGGCTACTCCAACGAAAAATAGCAGCTTATGCGTTTACCGTTCGATGTTGATGGGCGAGACGGCGATTGCGAAGGAGAGTCGTCTTCAATTTCAATAAGGGGTGGAGTGGGAGGTTTGATTTCTATGACATCGCTGTCGTCGGTATCATCCAACGTGATGACCTGTAATGAGTAAGGCAAACGTCGTGAAGAGTTTCCCTATTGCAAGAGGAACAAGTTATCAGGATTAGAAGCTAAATGGCGTTGGTAGAGATGGGCGAGTAATGCAGTTCGCATTAATGGTCAAACTTGGTCGGCCATAGAATTCATTTTTTCATTTGAGAATAATTGAATTGATTGTGAGAGGTGATAGAGGCTTAGGTTATGAAGGCAGTGATTGACTTCCACTAGTAGCTATGAAAAGAGCGTCAGTAATTAAATATAAAATCATCTAGCCAACACGCTGGCAGGGCGCACTAAGCCCTTACCATACGGTTTCATCTCTTGAAGTCTGATCGAAGAAATAGATGGAGTTGGAGCCAAAAAGAGAGAAGCAAAGAGCTTCTCATCGGCCACTGCCCAAAAGATTCCACCGAGGAATGTTTGTACAGATGCCGGGCGGTACTTTCATACCTGACAAGTGTAAGGGATAGTCTCGAAAGGGAGTGGTTTGTGCCGAAGTACAAAGCGATGCAATTTGTGACAGAGCATGGTGAATTTGCGGGACACTTGAGCAGGTTCCAGCTGGCTCAACACAACAGGGACTGCCCCAATTTTGAGGCGGAGCGGATTGGACAATGTACAACGACAGGAGATACTGGCCACCGAGGAGGGATATAGCAAGATTTGCTGAGAGGGTCCTTCCTATGCTGCAGACAGAACATCTGCAGCCAAGACATATTGGCAACAAAAAGCGGCTAGGGATCTTATGGGTGTTTCAGGAAAGCGCTTCACCCCCTGGTCAGTTCGGGCGTAAAAACTGACCCACCTTATGGGCAGGGTGTAATCATTGTCAGCCTACCCTCAAGGGACCGCATCCTGCGAGCCATCCTCTGAGCAGGACAGGAGACTGGGAATGAGGAAAGGGAGAAACTTCTGGAGCGCCACCAAACGGTAGCGACAGGTACAACGCCTCTGTCGCGAGGGCTACTAGCCAGTGGGCCCTTAGAAGAAGCAATGGACGTCAGGTAACATGACCATTCCTGTACTTTCCCAAACTGGTACTGCGGGTGGGGGGAACCCCTAGCCACTGAAGCAGCGCTTAGGCAAAGCTCCACAGCCCAGCCCCCACAATTGAGGTAGGAAACTACGGTCGAAGTAATGGACTGTTCGCGGGGGCTGAGGTTGTAGCAAACCCTAGCCGGAGGGCTTCACCCAATGATGGTGCCAAAAAGGGGAGGCCTGTGCTGTATACAGTCATCTAGAATGTACCAACATGGCCCGGCTCTGGAGTTGAGATGTAATACTCTGGCACCACTCTGCTTAAGTGGTAGTGCAAGCTAGAATGCACGAACTATCCGACCATCCGAACTACTCACCATCTATGCTCTGCAGAATGAAGGGACCTTCATCCTGGCCCTTTGCAGCGGTGATGGGGGGAGAAGTTCAACCCGTGGGGTGAGCTCTCCTATAATTGTGACTCACTTTCTTGAATTTGGGTGAGAAACACACTGGATACTGTACTGATGCTGTACAGCTGTTTGTTGTTCTCTGATTGGCCAATCTCACGCTGTTATCGGTAGCTCGAACGTACTTTCAGGGGTCTATTCCTAGAAGCTCTTCACTCCTCACTCTCCACTCTGAATGTGTAACCTCCCCACTCTACGAAAACTTTTCGTTCCTAGAAAGTGCAGAGCGTTATGAAGAGTCAATAATGGCAGCGTTTTCAGTGTTCTACTCGGGTTTTGTTCCAAGAAACTCTTCACACTCGTATGCAGAGCCAATACTGTGGGTGGCAAATGAAGATTCGTCCATTTTTTTGAAGAGTATCCAATGACTTGGCCAAATAGCAGTCAACTTTCCAAATATCATTTAGGAGATAATTTACACTTGAATTATTATTTCGGATGGATTTTATTGGAAGAGGAAAATAATCATGAATCTTTGGATTGGTAATTTGATCTATTTTTTGTTGCTATGTTTTTACAAATAATGAAGAAAATTCTGTCTGGGGCCCGCTTTTGGTCCTCAAAACTTTTCAGCCCGATTGGAGCAAATTCAGGAGGAAGAGGGTCAAAATTTGTACTTAGAAAAATGTATTTTCACGATCTAGGCGTGTGGAGTATCATTTCCGACTACATTTTGGACGCTGAATCGAATGGAATGAGTGGTCCGAGGAATAACCAACCCCAATCAACTCGTAAATTTATTTCCCGTCCAATGGTTCAGACGACGATGCTCCCACGGGTGTTATGTTACACAATGTTATGGTACACGTACACACAGAGTGTTAATTTCAACTTAAGGAACGTGCGACCAAAATTCGGAATTCGCAAGGTACTTTTAGTTCAATTAAAGTGGCACGTACGTCAAGGAATCGGGAGACAAGGAAGCGTGAACTCATTTATTCACTTACCTTCCAAATAACAAATCTTTTTCTGTTTTGACCACTTCCTATACCACCTACTTCTTTTCTTGACTCTTTCTCCTGGCCATTGCTTGTATAGTTGAGAGATGAAAGTTGTAAGTAAGACAGAGAGTTCAATCACTATGTTTCAATTTCGGATTTTCGTAGCAAATAACGACGCACGATTCCTCAAGTTGAAATTAACACTCTCTGTGCGTACGTGTACCATAACATCATGTAACACAACACCCGGGAAAACATCGTCGTCCGAATCCTCGGACGAGAAATAAATAATAATAACACGTTGGGCATACTATCCGTTCGTCAACAAAACATGAAGCACCATCGCGGAGTGGCGGCGGTAAAAGTCAATAGTCTAGCTCGTTTAGGTGTCCTAAGCGCGAGGAAGGCTACAACAGAATAGACAAACAGCAACAACTCACTCTACATTAAATGCAGACTTGAAATTTTCAAGTAGAACAGGAGAGTTGGAGTGAAAGGTTTCCAGGAACAGGAAGTTCTCCTATTCAATTTCAATGTGAAGAGTACGAGATGAAGATTCGTAAAGCGTGGAGTGAAGAGTTTCTAGGTATGGGTCCCAGGACAAAATACATTTCTTGTGATACGGGCTTTGGCACCGCTAGTCTCCTCTTTCAAAAACGTATTGTCGTTAGGAGAATGGATTTATGATAAAATAAACTTGTTTCGTAATTCTACGTACCTCAGGTGTGCGAACAGGCCGTTGAGGAAGTGAACCAAGGTAGAGCACCTCGGAATCTGAATCGTCGTTGTCGTTAGTTGGATTCTCTTCGCCCGAGGACAGTTCGATGACTTCGGGAGCGACCGATGGCGACGAGTTATGAACTGCTGCTCTCAGCCGCAAGTACAGTCCGGTCCCAATGGATGTGCCGATGTCCCGAGACGAGCGAAGATCCCGCGGTGGGCGAGTTAATGGAATACCGGACGGACGCGCGGAGGTTTCTCCCAAGCCCATTAACAGGCTGGCGTCGATTGAACTGCTTATGGGGATGTCGGATGCCTGCAAAAAACCAGGAGTCAACAACAAAACATGTTAAAAACATAGCATTTACTTGGGTTAATATCATAAGCGTCTGCGGTCTATGAAAATCTATTTAAAAGTCCTAACGTGACTTGATGGCACAGTTACAAATCCGGAAATGAGACAAAACTTAGTTATAGGATCTTCGGTTACAGTCAGACACTAATCACGGACTTGTTTACTCCCCCGCTCATCACGGAACTGCGTTCCTGGAAGGGGAGTATTTGTTGCCATCCAGGCCGATGTTTATTGATTTCGTAAAATTATACATTTTCTTCTTTTGTGCATATTATAACGCGATTTGAAGGAATAGACTTATTTTTCATTCTATTTCATTTAGATTTTATGAGTTATTCAATTCATCATTAGAATGTTGTGTTAAAAGAACTGGACTTAGATCTTCCCTGAATGAATGTTCTTGTTGACTGTTGTTATGCTGTACACAGGTACAGGTATTGCATCATGTCGTTTAGGAAAACATATATTATATAAATAGATAAGCTAGAAAAAGAATCCAATGAAATGGGTCCCACAACGATGGCACCCACTGGAAGAAGGTATGGGTCAAATTGGGTATATATTACCCATTTTGTATTTGTGTTTTCAAGATTTCTGGTACCTAGGCGTGTGGGGTATCATTTTCCACTAAATTTTGGACCCTGAATCGATTGGAATGGGTCCGGGACCCGCCACACCCACTGTTTTCCCCATGTTGAATAAATAAATCTCCATGCTCCTGGTCCGAGGTTCAAATTAGTCTTCATTAAAAGTCCAGGAGGCAACAATGGGGATTTTTACCGAAATGGGAAATTGTATTATTTGTGTTAACGTGCAAGTGGTCGGGGGTCCTGACCACCAAATTTTTGATTTGATATGCAGGTGGCCCGGGAGTGCCCATGATTCAAGAATTTTTGATAACAGTTCCATAAGAGTCCGTATGGAACAAAACTACACCATCTTGGGTCACTTGTTGGGGGGCGGTTATCCTAAGCGGGCGTATATATACTCCAGTCCGAAACCCATCTGATGGACCACAAGAACGGTACAATTTATCACACAAGAAAACGATAATTGGCATTGCAAGAACCATAGGGATACTGAAGCATCGATTTTCTTGCCTCTATGATGAGCTGCAGTTCAAACTGCCAAATACACTGCGTGTCATATCTGCCTGTGCTATTCTACATAATATGAAAGGAGACAGATGGAATGAAGACTTCCAAGCCGTTGAAGAGTCACGATATGACATGGAAGCCCGGAACATCGGCACAGTCAGGACTTGCCATTCAAGAAGCATTCATTCAAAGACATTTTTCCAATATTGTAATATGAAAATATTCTCTGATATTACTATTACTATAACTTTGTAAATATTTGTAATATGTTCATTCAAAATTGAATAAACCAGCCTTTCCTTGTTCACGTTTTATAGCCGGAGCATTTTCGCCAAAGCAAAAACAACCGTGAATCCGATTTTGTTGATTTGCATAAATAACGAATTACCAAGCCAATGAGTATAACATTATACTGACCAAATTTAGGTATATACTCGCATTAATACGAATGTTTGATTCGTAAATCAACACCAAACCAAAAATTGAAGGAACCTCCCCTCACTGTTATAGCCAACTGCCAAGACTTATGTGAATGAATGTTAAGAAAGTTAAGAAAACATCATGGCGGCGAGCTATGGTAAGAGCTGAGTGAAGGAGTCATTCCACTCAACAAGTGATGGTCCTAATCGATCTATAAATTCCAATCTGGAGTGGCCAACTCATTCGAGGTGGCTACTCAGCCCTCGACTGGAGTAGCGTTTATAAATTCGGGCTTTATATTCATTATGGTTTGTGCTGCGCTAGTGGAAAGTTGTGGTAGAGAAATATAAGATTCTAACTAAACGGTTCTAAAGATTGTAAAAACTAAATCAGGAAACCATTTTTTTTCCAAATAAGTTGTTTTTTCACATTTGCAAAACAATTTTAAAACAAAGCGGGCCAGAAAACAATGAATTTCAAGATCTGAGGTGAAATCCGAATAGAATCGAGACGTTTTGGTCGACCAAAGCGCACCTTCGTTAGCCTACAGAATATAAATTAATATGGACAGGGACGTGAGGGCAGTAACATCACAGCTTGAAGACCATGATGGTCGATTCTCCTCATTAACACACTCGCCACTCCTGCTCGCCGAACACACGACCAATAAGTTTGCAAAGGGTGTGTTGAGTCAAGAGAGGGAAGTGGTTTTCAAAAAGCGTTTGTAAGAAGGGATTAACCATTATAGTCCTCTTCATGCTGACGCGGTATTGCCCTCACGTCCCCATACATTTTGTAGGCTGACGTTGGTGCGGCTCGGTCAATCGAAACGTCACCAGAGTTAAAATCAAAATTCCACTAAAAAATACGCCCCACCTCTTTCAGGATAGTTTTCTGAAGTTAAATTTCTGAACCTGCAACAGGTTCTGCTTCAATTTTATAGATCTCATCTGGCATAAAAAGCTTACTTAACTTATGGTTTGATTTTCTACGAAATGTTAGGAACAATTTCGTTATTATTTTGAAAACAAGGACAATTTGAAAAAAAAAAAATGGTTTTCCTACTTATGTTAACGAAAATTTTAGCTCAAAACCGTACATCAGGACCGTTTTCATCTTCATTCTCGTCGTAATTTCTCGTCTCCAATTCGGCGTTTGAAGGCGTGTAACGGGCTTGCGTGTCGTACCCGTGCATGTCGTAGGGCGAAATGGCGAAATGATAAAACTCGTGGACGAAAATGATTCGTTCTATCTCCGAAAAATGGAGTCACCAGCCGTTTAAACTCGCTGTGAAATAGATTAAAATTGGTTAGAGAAGTAGATTAATTTATTAGAAATTTGGACACTTCACAAGGTTTAAAATATAAGAAATCCTTACAACTTTTGGTTATTCCTTGAATAGTAACCTTAGTTTTCATGCAAAAAGGATGTCTAGATCTAAATTAGCGCATGTCCGTCCGCCATACGCCGATTTTGGTAGTAGAAAATTGTCAAAATCTGAAATTTTGGTCAGGGACCCGTTTCTAGTTGGTCCTCGAAACCTTTCACACGTTTTCACATCAAACATTTCACGTTTTTCGACTAAATTTTGACGCTGAATCCAATGAAACGGGTCCCGGGACGATTGGCGCCCACTCGAAGAGGTTATGGGTCAAAATGGGTATCTATCTACCCATTTTGAGAGTTGGTTTTCGGGATTTCTTGTACCTAGGTGAGTGGGGTATCATTTTCCACTAAATTTTGGACGCTAAATCCAATGAGACAGGTCTTGGTCCGATCGGGCTGTAAAGTTTTGAGGACCAACTAGACCCGGAAACGGGTCCCTGACCAAAATTTCAGTATTGAGACAACTGTCTACTACCAAAATCGGCCTGGGTGACGGACGGACATTTGCTAATATTGATCTAGACACCTAAAAACATCCAGAAAAAAATTGAGCCGAATCGGAGAGATTGAGTTTTTGCATGAAAACATCGGTTGATTGTTCAAGGGATAACCAACCAAAATTTGTAGATATTATCAATGGACTTCTTTCCAACTCTGGTCGGCCCTCGCATATTTAAATTGTAAATCATGAAGTTACTGAAGGACTAATAATGTGGGAATGATCTATTCTTTAGCGCTGCCAAGAGAAAGGCGGAAGGTAGATCAATAGCCAATGTACTAAGTAGATCAAGTGGACTGGTACCCACCAGCAGTCGAGCCCGACAGCAGTAATACTCACAAACTATTGATAGGATACATTGTGATTCCGTTGAGGATGTCGCGGCAGGCAAGCTCCATGCAGAAATTGATAACTCCAACGTCCAACAAGACTGACAGCTCACGGGTCAGCCAACGAACAAGGCGGTGCTTTTGAGCGAGGTTGATCCTTGAAAAATTAAATTGAAGAAAAGCGTACTTCTGACCGCGGCAACCAATGTGGTAATGTGGTCATTTCTGTAATAAGTACCGTACCTATAGAATTCCGGGCTGGACTCTCTGATGCGGTACTGGTTAGGACTGGCGCGAACCCATAAGTTTTGACGGTACACGTTCCTTCTGAATTCCACGCTGGCTGCTCTTTGTACCGTTGCGCTGAGCGGACCGGTGGAGGTCGAGGCGTGTGACACTGGTGGTCCTGGAATGGAGACACGCATGCTGTGGTGGACTGGAGGGTGCGGAAGCGGGCCACTGGCAGGCCAGTATACAGCCAAGGGATGCCTTCCACTC
Source organism: Cyrtorhinus lividipennis (assembly GCA_019603395.1). Taxonomy (NCBI): domain Eukaryota; kingdom Metazoa; phylum Arthropoda; class Insecta; order Hemiptera; family Miridae; genus Cyrtorhinus; species Cyrtorhinus lividipennis. The sequence goes on from CM034004.1 coordinate 21,599,858, forward strand.
CTGTTCAACCCCATCGTCGTCCTGAAAAATCAAACATGCGGTTACATTCCTGACGTCGTACAGAAGAATCTTCGTGTGGAACTCGCGGTGTTTGGAGGGTTTGATGGGTTGACAATTTTGCAAGGGGAGATCCTTAAAATCTTTAGGAGTAGCAGTAGTAGTAGTTCTCCTTGGAGTACCTTTTGGGGAGTCAGGGCGTCACTAGAATTGGTTTCCCAACTAGGTCGTTGTGCAAATATGGTGGAGTTTTGATAAGTGATAATAGTGTTTACCGGGGGGATGACAAAAATACGCAAGTAAGGCAAGTTTAGTTTGGGAGGTTCCGTCTTAGGTTATCGTTAGTGTGTCCTTATTGGGAAGAACAGGAGATATTCATTGATTCTGGATAGAATGGAAGCTTGATTTGAGGTTATTCAATGTTTTATGTAGTTATATTTTGTGGTGGTGCTGGAAAGTAGATATTCCTCTTCGCAAGGGAAAGTTAGCAGGGAAACTAGGTAGTTTGGGCATTTGTGATTCGACTTTGAGGGATTATTTCATATCGGGAACTATTGTTAGATAATTGGACTAGTGTTAAGGTTAGGATCAATTGGACTTAAAATCATTTGAAATCGGTGGGGCTGATAATCGGGATATCTAAGAAGCAGATAATTTCGTCGGTGCCAATAAACCATCGGACCTTAATGGATTATTGATCTTCCAGAAGGTTTTCCCTTGGAAATCCAGGAATATGTAGCCATAATCCTTGGACAATTAAAAAAATTTGGCCTTGAAATGTCTATAGGAAAAGAAGCAAAACAAAAAGCGGGAAAATGTTCCCCACTCTGTACGATTTTTCTCCCCTACAAACGTCAGCATTGAATCGACTTGCAAAAATTGAAAAGCACTGCTCGGCGCACACAAGCAACAAACGGCGAACCATTGTTGCCAACCCAACAACAACAGTTTTCTCTCTTTTTCCAAGCGCTTGGCTTTAATGAGCCTCTTCTCCAAGCAGCGACTCCTACGTATTGTTTTCATTACTGACAAGCTATAGTAGATACTACACTCGGGTGGAGTATCCTGGAGTTGCATGAGGTCAAGGAATTCTCCACGTCTTGTACAGCGTTGGGAATTAGATACAGGACCAGTTTGTAGTGCTTGAAAAGGGAGTGCACTCTGAATAGGCAGGCGATGTAACCTTGGTTGCTTGATAAATATCTAAATAATTGTAATGTAAATGTCTATATGTTCCGTTCTACCCCTACCGAACTAGCCCAGATGAAGATGATATAAAAGACTTCAGCTCATAATTTCGGATCCGGTCACTTGCTCAAAGCTCAGTCGGTGGCGTGGCCTGTTATCGCTCTTTTTCGATGATCAACTCCGATATAGTTGGCAATACTTTGCCGTCCGGTGATAACAGTGAATCATCCTCCCCCTCTCCTTCCTTTCCCTCTCCCAGAGCCCCCCTCCCCCCGCAATATCTTCTAATTTCTTTCAAGCCATGCTGGGGGATGCTACAAGCCAGGGATACTAGGCATAAGGCGTTTGTTCTATCTTCCACGGGTCACTACTATCTAGGCCTCCTGCCATACGTTTTTTCTCGCTCCTCCCGTGCAATTCTGCTCCTTAGTACTTCAACTTTCTTCTCGTAGAGCCGATTTGTTGCTGCTGCCTGTAGATGAATGGAAATCATTCCTGACAGTTCAAGGACAACTGACTCTGACACTGTTCTATAGACACTCACAATGCCCCTCTTCGTTTTCGGTAGTAAGCAATGCAAAATTCCACTCCATAAAGAAAAATTGAGTGGGTTACTGACATGCGTAGCCGTCGTGTACATGGCATTGAGGCTGATAATCTCCCAGAATGTAATCATGGAATCCAGTGTAATCCTCAGTTAGCCCCAGGCCCAATCTGTCTGCGCTTACGTGTGAAGAGTACAACTTTGGGTTTGGCAGCTTTTGACAGTCCGTGCTCTTCCATTCAGGCTCCAACAGTTGACTTCATAGTACTCACCTTCTCCTGGGCTCAGTTGTTCTTGCTAGGATTATAGCCACCACGTCGTTCACATAACCTACCAGGAAGGTGCTTTTTAACATCTCAAGTTAAAAATCCATCATAAGGAATTTTCCAGAAGGTTGGCCCTCCTGATCCTCAGGCTACTCCTGCTGTGATTTGTTTTACTCTTTGTCGTTAAGCTGTGTCATAGAACGAAGAACAGTCAGCTAGGTAGCTTCTCAGTACTCAGTAGATAGAGTGGCGCATGAAACATCTCCTATGAGATTGAAGCATGTGCTACCATTTGGCTGAATTGAGAGCATTCTTGATATCCAGAGTTTCAAGCAGTCCGACATGTCTTAACCAAGGCCCCTTTCGGTTTTTCCTTCTTTAACCACCTCAGTCACAACATCTTTTCTTGAAAGAGTCATCTTCATTGTCGTGGAGATAGATTGCCAGCCAAGCTAAGTCACTTGATTATTCAAAGAATGACCAACCAAAATGAAACTCAATCTCACGAAAGTAGTTTTCCAAGGCGCCACCTATTGGCATGCTACTAGATGTAGTCTAGAGAAATATACTACGACATGCTACTAGATGTAGTCTAGAGAAGTATACTGACCTGTAACCGAATCGCTGTCTTTGTACGGCAACATTTATATAAATCGGGGAAACCAAATCGCCCAATTCCATCCCTTGAGGGGCACGAGGCTGGAAGAGGCGGTACTCTTGGAAGTCGGAAATAGACTTGATGGCATGGTAGATTGTGGTGAAACGCTGCTTGCAAAGAGGGCATTCCGGCTTTACCTAGTTCAGAATAAAACAAAGTGGATCAATATTAAAAGTTTACAGGAAAAAAGGTTTTATAACAGTTCATATCCAACAGTTTATTGAACTTTTCTTGAAGAACCAATCTGCGGTTTACGTCCTGAAATTATAATATTCTGAAAATTCGGCAGTACGTTGGAAAAATTGTAATATAGTTGTGGACTTGTGTAAGGAACCATTTTCCATTGAATTACAGACGCAAAACCGATTGCCGCAAACCAAAAATGGGTGGTACCTATATTTCAAGGAAATGTTGAGAATATCGGTCAAATTTTTTATTCTCAAAGGCTAGGTATGTACTACTTACTCTGAAGACCGCAAAAATAAGTATGGGTCCAACATAGAACTATCAACTATTTTGGAATAATTTGCAAAGTTTTCAATAAAGTAATTTTCAAAGTATTTTTTAAAAATCTGAAATTTGGGTCAGGGGTCTGTTCCCGGCCTAGGACGGTCCTCGAAACTTTCCAGCCCGATCGGACCAAATTTGGGCGGGGTAGGGGTCAAAATGTGTTTTTTGAAAAATGGATTTTCGAGAATTTGGGCGATCTAGGCGAGTGGGGTATCATTTTCCACTAAATCTTGGAAGCTGAATCCAATGAAATGGGTCCCAGAACGATTGGCACCCACTGGAAGAAGTTATGGGTCAAATTGGGTATTCATTACCCCTTTTGAATATGTGTTTTCGTGATTTCTGGTGCCTAGGCGTGTGGGGTATCATTTTCCACTAAATTTTGGATCCTGGATCGATTGGAATGGGTGTGGGACCCGCCGCACCCACTGTTTTCCCCATTTCCCCCATGTTTGAATATGTATTTTCGACATTTCTGCTACCTAGGCATGTGGGGTACCATTTTCCACTAAATTTTGGACGGTGATTCCAATGAGACGGGTCCGGGAACGGTTGGCGCCCTCTGGATGGGGTTATGGGGCAAAATGGGTGCCTATCTACCCATTTGGAATGTGTGGTTTCGAGATTTCGGAAACCTAGGCGTGTGGGGTATCATTTTCCACTAAATTTTGGACCCTGAATCGATTGGAATGGGTCCGGAACCCGCCATACCCACTGTTTTTTTCTGTGATTATTGATTTGGGTTTGTGGAAAGGTAATTACTGTTAGCCATGGATCGACGAGACAGTTCATGAGAAAGGAAGGTAACTTGTGACTAGGTTACGTTACATACAAACCATAATTAAGGTATTTTCATTTCGAGTTGAGGCTTGTTGTGATAAATTTTGTTGTGGGGTATAAAAACCGTTGATTTCTCTACTGAGAATCCAACCAAACTGGTTATTCCTAAATTATTATTAAATTATCACCGCCGACAAACCGATTTGAAGAACAAGACCTGTCTCAATAGGGTTTTAGCCTTATCGAAAGAAAAGGTTTTTTGAAGAAAGTTGCCTGCAGTATTTTCTTCCGGTGAGTTGAAGTCAACATATCAACATGAAACCGTTTTTGTTCGGAAGTAAATAACACTATTTGTTAAACGAGTCAACTGGCAACTCTTCTGACCAAGGAGCCAATCAATACAGGGAAACTGATAGAAAATTGAAGGCTTTCCCAACAATCCAATCCTCTGTCGAAACTGAAAAGACTCTTTTTTAGTCAGGCTGCAGGAATATGTCGAAAAAATTGCGCCAGGAGAGTTATCCATAAGTTTTTTACTAGAAATTGACCGAATTTCCTTTAGTTTCCCAGCAACCAGTTTTCAGGGGCTATTTATGCTCTCTTTTGGGTATGAACGACCGAGTCTGGCTATAATTTGATGGAATTAACCTCCTCACTAATTTTTACTAACATTTGGTCGTCATTTCGCTTAATGAACTCGAGAAATTTATGAACTTGATGAACTGCGTTGTGAAATAATTGTATGCATTGTTCAACAATATCGCATACAATTATAAGTAAATCTCTCTAGCGTAGAAAAGCGCATCTTGGACATGTTCAGAATAAATAGAATTTATTTAGAATATACCTACCTAGTTATTATTTCTAAAAAGGCTACCTAACCATTTTACATACGCCCTTCTTGATATCCTAAACGCTTAGGTACCAGAAATCTCGAAAACACTTATTCAAAATGGGTAATATATACCCATTTTGACCCATGACCTTTTCGCCAATTGTTCTAGGACCCATTTCACTGGATGTAGCGTCCAAAATTTGGTAGGAAATGATGCCCCACGCGCCTAGATCGCCAAAAATCTCGAGAATCCATTTTTCAAAATACACATTTTGACTCTTTACTCGCCCAAATTTGGTCCGATCGGGCTGAAAAGTTTTGAGAACCAAGTAGAGCTAGAAATGGGTTCCTGACCCAAATTTCAGATTTTTAGAAAATTTTCTACTACCAGAATCGGCGTGGACAGCCGACGGACATTTGCTTATTTTGATCTAGACACCTTGAAACGTCCAGAAAAAAAAATTTTGGGCCGAATCGGAGAGATTGAATTTGCATGAAAACATAGGTTGATTATTCAAGAAATAACCAACCAAAAATCATTCAAATTTCGAATTTACCAACTAGAAATTATCTGAAATATGTTTTGTTTGATCCAATAGGTCGTTTTGAGGAAACGTTCACTGACAACGCAAGGAACTTCGGCCCAATGGGCAGCAAACAAGAACAATGACAGCAACAGCCAATTTGAACGAGTTATTTGACATTCATCGGTGAATTTCACGAACTGAAATACATTCCAGAGTCCTGTTGGCAACATCTGAAGGGCAAAAGTGTGGTTGGATATTAAGTGATGGCTCCGAGATACTTCGAACAATTAGAAGACTATTCCGTTCCAGAAGAGGCGGAGAAGTTTATAAGAAACGAAACGATTTCGCCTCAGTTATTCGCTAAAGCTTCAAGTTTGATTTTAAAATTTAAAAGTAACTTGGAAGAGGCAGTGGCCCACGTTCGAGATGACAACGACTACTCAGTTTATACTGGCTACTGCGGAATCGCGCTGTACTATTTCAACGATTTCCGTGTTAATGGAGACGAGAAAAGTTATGAGACAGCTTTGACTTTGGTTGAGAGAGCAATGAGGAACTTGAATGGAAGGAAAATTAGTTTCCTTACTGGGGATGCAGGGCCTTTGGCAATGGCGGCTGTTTTATACTCGCAAGGTGGACGCATTCAGCAAGCTGAAAAAGCAGTTGAAAGGCTGATTTCGCTGCTCAGCAGAAGCCCTCAAAGTGTTCCGGATGAGACACTGTACGGGTGGGCTGGATACGTCTACGGGCTGCATTTTGTCGAGAGTTTAAGCCAAAAAAGGGTAATAATTCCCCGAGAAATAATCAGAAACGCTTTGACCAACATCATCACGAGTGGGCGTCGTTTGGCTGAGAAGCGCAAAATCAAATGTCCTCCTTTGATGTGGGAATGGCACAATAAAAACTACTTTGGCGCAGCACATGGAGTTGCAGGAATCCTCCACATAGTGTTGAAGTACATTGGCTACGTCGACGAGCACGAGAAAACTCATCTGATCAAACCCACTCTCGATTGGCTCGTCACTCAAAGGTACAACTCGGGCAATTTCATGTCTTCTGAAAACAGCCGAGAAGATCGTCTAGTCCAATGGTGCCACGGAGCCCCTGGGTTCACTTCTCTTCTCATCCTGGCGAGTGACGTGTTCGACGACCCGAACTACCTGACCATGGCAGTTGAAACGGGGGAAATCACTTGGAAGCAGGGCCTGCTTAAAAAAGGCTATTCTCTGTGTCACGGCGTAGCAGGCAACGCCTACGCGTTTCTGCATTTGTTTCAAAAGACAAAACAGCCAAAATATCTCTACAGAGCGGCAGCTTTCATGGACTGGTGTCTCACATACCCGAAATGCCAAGGCATGCAGCCCGACCGACCTTACTCCCTATTCGAAGGTATCGCCGGGATCTTGTATTTTTTCACCGACATGGAAAAACCACTGTCAGCGGGGTTTCCAGGCTTCAATTAACTGAGTGCAAATGGGTTATTTTTTACTGAGATGAAAATGCTGGAAAAATATAATTACTACAGGAAACCGTATTTCGATTATTTCATCCACAAAACAGAACGTATCGTCATAAAAACGCTGCAAATTCTTACACAGGGGTTGGTTATTCCTCGGACCAGGCGCATGGAGACTGATTTAAAAACATGGGGGAAATGGGGAAAACAGTGGGTGGGGCGGGTCCCAGACCCATTTTAATCGATTCAGTGTCCATGATTAGTGGAAAATGATACCCCACACGCCCAGGTACCAGAAATCTCATAAACACATATTCAAAATGGGTAGTATATACCCAATTTGACATAAACAATTTGACATAACTTCTTCCAGTGGGTGCCGATCGTTCTGGGACCTATTTCATTGGATTCAGCGTCCAAAATTTAGTGGAAAATGATATCCTACTCGCCTAGATCGCCCAAAATCTCGAAAATCCATTTTTCAAAAAACACATTTTGACCCCTACCCCGCCCAAATTTGGTCCGATTGGGCTGAAAAGTTTGGAGGACCGTCCTAGGCCGGGAACAGACGCCTGACCAAAATTTCAGATTTTTAGAAAATTTTCTACTACCAAAAACAGCGTGGACGGCGGACGGACATTGATCTTTTTTGATTTAGGCTGGCCGTCCACTGGACGCGAATTCGCGCGAAGAGGCGAAGAGAATCAAACATGTTTGATTCCAAACGCGCGAACTGGCGAACCTGGCGATGGAAATCGATAAATCGATCATGGCGCTTGCAGTGGACGGCGTCCTATACGAATAATAGTGTTTGTTAAGAGGCGAACTCTTCGTTTGAAATCGCGTACTTCGCCTCTTCGCGCGAATTCGCGTCCAGTGGACGGCCAGCCTTAGACATCATGAAACGTCCAGAAAAAAATTTTGAGCCGAATCGGAGAGGTTGACCTTTTGCATGAAAACATAGGTTGATTATTCAAGGAATAACAAACCAAAAACGCTGCAACTTCTTACACACGGGTTGGTTATTCCTCCAGACGCAAGGAGACTCATTTCTTGGGGGAAACAGTGGGTGTGGAGGGTCCCGAACCATTCCAATCGATTCAGGGTCCAGAATTTAGTGGAAAATGATACCCCACACGCCTAGGTATCAGAAATCACGAAAACACACATTCGAAATGGGTAGATATGTACCCATTTTGACTCATAGCCTCATCCAGAGGGCGCCAATCGTTCCGGGACCCGTCTCATTGGATTCAGATTCCAAAATTTAGTGGAAAATCATACCCTACACGCCTAGGTAGCAGAAATGCCGAAAACACATATTCAAACATGGAGAAAACAGTGGGTGTGGCGGGTCCCGGACCCATTCCAATCGATCCAGGGTGTAGAATTTAGTGGAAAATGATACCCCACACGCCTAGATTGCCTCAAAAATCAATTTTTGAATAAAACACCCGAATTCAATCCGATCAGGCTGAAAATTTTTGAGGACCACTAAAGCCGGTAACGAGCCCCTGACCAAATTTTAAGATTTCTTCAGATTTTTCTACAACCTCAAACGGCGTGGAATGCGGACGGACATGGTACCTTCTTTTGGTTATCAAAAATTTTCAACCAAGAAACAATTTTCACTCATACCCAGCTCCAACTTTACCGGGATGACAAGATTGAGGACCACAACTAGAGCCCGACCAAAATTTCAGATTTAAAAAAAATTGTCTACTACCAAAACGGTGTACGGACATTTCTCTTTTTGGTAGATTATTTCTATGTTTTCATGGAAAAATCAATCACTCCGATTCGTGTCTAACAAATTTTCTGGACGTTTCAGTTTCAAGGTGTCTAGATCAAAATAAGCAAATGCCCGACCGCCAATTTTGGTAAGACATTTTCTAAAAATCTGGAATTTTGGTCAGGGATCCATTCACGGCTATAGTTACACCTTGAAACTTTTCAGCCCGATCGGACCAAATTCGGGCGGGGTAGGGGTCAAAATGTGTTTTTTGAAAAATGGATTTTCGAGATTTTGGGCGATCTAGGCGAGTAGGGTATCATTTTCGACTAAATTTTGGACGCTGAATCCATTGAAATGGGTCCCAGAACGATCGGCACCCACTGGAAGGAGTTATAGGTCATATTGGGTATATATTACCCATTTTGAATATGTGTTTTCGAGATTTCTGGAACCTAGGTGTGTGGGGTATCATTTTCCACTAAATTTTGGTCCCTGAATCGATTGGACTGGGTCCGGGACCCGCCACACCCACTGTTTCCCCACGTTAAAGAAATGAATCTCCATTCGCCTGGTCCGAGGAATAACCGACCCGTGTAAGAATTTGCAGCGTTTTTTGTACTTAATCATGATCAAGGATAAGTCAATTTTCTTGAATTGGCAGTTGATACACCACCACTCCTCACGTGACGTCCCGTGCTCTTTCTATGTAGATAAAAAGTTCTACATGCCTCAAAACCCCAAACCTCTGACGGAAAATCATCATCATTCATCTTAATAGATCTCCAAACCGGACTTTCTGGGAGCGCCTGACGAACATCAATATGAAAAAGACTGGACGTTATTCTTACCTTCGACCATTCACACAGGCAGTTGAAGCAAAATACATGGAGGCAGGAGTCTGTGACAGCTTTGTCGTTGATTTCACCCAAACAAATGGGACAGGGTTGTTCTGGTGAAGGAGGGCGAACTGGAGAAGTTGGTGTGCGCTCGATTTTAGCATTTAGCAACCCACTACCGCTACTGCCTTCCTGCAGAGATCGCAGAGCCCTTTCAGAAGTCTCCGTGACGTCACTCATGACTCACTCAAGTAACAACCGCTAAAAGAAAGGACAAATTTCGATTAAATTTGAGTGTGCGAATGAAGCGATAGCAACAGAATGTAATTTAGTCGCAGCTGTGAACGATAAAACATCAGGGAACGGTCATGATCATCAACTTTACTTTAGAGTGGGATCAGCAAGAGCGTGATTGTATTAATGAGTGGCAAAAAGAGGCACTTCAGGGTTCTATTTATTCAATGTGTACATAGACACTTCTTCAGGCATCCGTCACGTTCAATTTTAGGCTATTAGATAATGATTTGATTGCCTCAACATAAGTGAATTGAAAAAGGATATGCTTATACTTGCCAAATTAGCAGGATATCCTTCTGTTTATATTCATAATAATCGAGTGGAACCATATACTCGAAGAAGAGTACAAGCATAACCTTAAACTCATAGAAAAGTAAATGGGTATTCATAATGTTGACCATATACTTTGTGAAAAAAGGATATCCTCCAAAAAGGTTGAGATTGCTCAGTAGCAGCTCCGTAGTGGCAGGTTGTGTTGTACAGTGTTGTCAGCGCAATGGCAGAGGTTGTGAATGTGAGGGATGTTAAACAATACATGCCACGTTTACCTACGCTTGTATGTGATTTCAAACCGGTGCAGTGGCTTGCAGTTAGGTTTCATCGAATGAAGGTATGTTTGCGTTACCTCAGCGATCCAGGCTATCAAAAAGGAATCGGTCAAGAACTTGGTGTAGTCAAGCTACGGTATCTCGGACTGTGGATACAGTAGTTGGAAGCAAAATTTCGCAGGCACAAGAATGGATCAAGTTTCCAGTTACTGACAGTGAAATACTGGAGGCGAAACAGAGATTTCGAAACCAGTTTCCAACAGCTATTGGCGTCGTCGATTGTATCCACGTCGGAATACTAAAACCAAAACTCCATGAGGATGAGTACATCAATCGGAAAGGCGTGCCAACTGAATGTACAAGCCACTTCACAGAAATGTTCACTGTCAACGTTAGTTGGCCAGGATCCGTGCACGACTCGAAGATATGGAAAAATTCACAAGAGCTCAATTGGGAAATAAAACCAATGTTGTCCTACTTGGTGATGATGGATATGGGATAGAGCCATGCCTAATGACTTCATTTAGAAATCCTTTTCCTGGTGTTGAGTCAAATTACAACAAAATTTGAAAAAAGAGAGAGTAATAACAAAAACTTTACGCGATTTTCTGTAACCTGATTTCGAACCTACGGAGGAGGCCCCAGAAGGAGATGAAGAAAACCATGACAACCAGTGCTCAGTCTACTCAACCTTCTACTTCTGCTTGAAGGATCCTCGCAAGTATAAGGTAATCATTATGAATATGGAAAGAAGGATTTGCTTATGCTCTTACCTTTTACTTTTGAGCTTAACCTTACACTTCTACCTTACGCTTAGATATGCTTCATTTTGGTTGGTTATTCCTTGAATAATCAATCTGTTTTCATGTGAATGGTCAACCTCTCCGATTTGGCTCAAATTTTTTTCTGGACGTTTCATGGTGTCTAGATCAAAAAAGGTCAATGTCCGTCCGCCGTACGCGCCGTTTTTGATATTAGAAAATTTTCTAAAAATCTGAAATTTGGGTCAGGGGTCTGTTCCCGGTCTAGGACGGTCCTCGAAACGTTTCAGCCCGATCGGACCAAATTTGGGCGGGGTATGGGTCAAAATGTGTTTTTTGAAAAATGGATTTTCGAGTTTTTGGGCGATCTAGGCGATTGTTTCCACTAAAATTTCGATCCTGAATCGATTGGAATGGGTCTAGGACCCGCCACACCCACTGTTTTCCCCATTCGAGGAATAACCAACCCGTGTGTAATAATTTGCAGCAGATTGCAGCAACAATTTGCTTCCTGCCGCTGCCTTCCATTACCAGGCTCGCTGGGCTGGAGTTTTTTGTATTCGAGTAAGAAAAGTCATCGTACATGGCTTTCAATCATCATTCGTCGATTCTTTTCCAATTTTTTTCTAAACGCTTTTTATGAATACGGCCCATTGGTTGAATACCAATGGAATCACTGAGCTAATTGTACAGAAGTCACTCAGCAAGAGGCGAACAACTTGTGGGCGAGACGCAAAAGTGATACCTACAGCACCGTATTAAACATCAAGTAAAAGAAACATATAACAAGGAAAATGAATTTATGGCCTACATCACATTGAGTATGGTCTGCAAGGCTGTCACAACGAAGGGTGGGGGGCTGACGGCCGACATCGATAAATATTTTCGGGTTTGTCAAACATGATCACACGAAGAATATTCCCTATTAATTTAACAACGAGCGAGAACAAAACAACGAATGAAACTACTACAAATGTTGAAATCTTGTGACACCTACCTTTTTAGGGCTCAAAATATCTCATCGTGATCACCAACCAAGTAACCTAACGTCGCAAGTCACCTCGGCCGTCATGTTCCATCGGTAGCGATCATTTCATTCACGAACGAGCAACTTGTGAAATCACGAACTGCAAATGTTTCGTAAAATAGGGACCGAGATACTATTCGTACGAAATTTATCGAATGGAAAGTGTATCGGGTCAAAATACTCCAAGGACAGTTTATGTTTGACGAACAAGATATTATGAGAAGGTAAGAAGGAACATGAATCATGAATGGTTTCTTCTTTTCAACCAACTTGTTTTAGGAACGAAGAAGAAGAATATCCACGTCGGGTTTTATGTGTCTCGAGTATGTGGCATGGAGGACGTAGTGAGCGCTGTTACTTTTCCATAATGCATTGTCTTGTTATTTTGAAGGAATAACCGTTTTTTCTGTTACAAAATAACTGTTATTTCCTATCAGGTACAAATAATAAAAGTGTATTGTTTTTCAGTTACTTCCTACTTGCTGTTTTGGTTGGTTATTCCTTGGACCAGGCGCATGGTGTCTCATTCCGATTAATTCAGCGCCTAACATTTAGTGGAAAATGATATCCCACACGCCTATGTACCAGAAATTTTGAAATGGGTAGATAGGTACCCATTTGACCCATAACCTCTTCCAGAGGGCTTTAATCGTTCCGGGACCCATTTTTTGGATTCAGCGTCCAAAACAGTGGAAAATGATACCCCACACGCCGAGGCCACACAGGCTATGTTTCACGATATCGATGATATGCTACCGATGTTGACATCGATGTTTTTGTTTCGATGTCCCATCCCTGGTTCAGGGTGTGACAAGGGAGCCATCCGGACCTCTACATGGAATAAGTAGGTACTTATTCCATTCCTACTTATTCCATGGGACCTCTATTAGGATTCTCTTTAGGGGAGTTTCTAAAGAGATAAGGCCAAACTTAACGTTTTGGCCAAATCTCATCTGCGCATGCGCGTGTACTAATTTTGGCAGAACCGTGCTACGTTCGCTACCCATCAGGGCCATACTACAATTCTGAGAGAGATAAACACACCACTACTAGATATGGTGGCTGATGTCATGCCCAGAACTCCCTCCAAACCCCACCAATATAAGTCATCAATGACTTCTGCGGGGCGAAGGGTCATACAGTGCTGTCCCAGTGACCTGATCTGGTACACTGAAGGGTCCAGAATGGTAACAGGGACAGGTGCTGGGGTGTATGGAGCCAAACCTAGGTGGCAATACTCTACACCACTAGGGAAATACACCTCCGTTTTCCAGGCCGAAATTCTGGCAATCAATGTATGTGCCCTGGAGAGTCTGAGGAGAGGACATACTAATGCACACCTCCGCATTCTCTCCGACAGCCAGGCGTCGATTAAAGCACTCACAGCACCCAACATCTCATCAAAGGTGGTGAAGGACTGTGAACAGACTCTCTGTGCTCTAGCGGCCCGCAATACAGTGTCCCTTGAGTGGGTGGCAGGGGCACAGGGGAATCGAGGGCAACGAAAAAGCCGATGAGCTGGCCAGGAGGGGCTCTAAAACCCCCTTTGTGGGCCCAGAGCCGGCTGTAGGTTTGCCCAAAAGCTCCTTCAGAGCTGCCATCAAGGAGTGGACGCACAAGAAACACACCGACAGATGGCGAAATATTGAGGGACATGTCCACAGTAAGCGTATGGTGGCAAAACCCCATCCATCACTCACCAAGGACCTACTCAGACTTGAACGCGGCAACCTAAGAGCGATAGTTGGCCTACTAACCGGCTTCGCTCCTCTGCGTTTTCATCTGAACCGCATAGGGGTAACACTGTAACCCGTCGTTTTCACGTAACGGGCTAGGGATCCAAAAATAGACCTAGGCGAATAATTAGTGGGAGATTAAAGACTTTCACTTACCGTCCGGAATGTCTACAATGGTCGGTCATGGACGCCAAGTACACCTGAATTTACCAAGCTCTGAGGAATGGGGTTTCGTGATTGAAAAGACAAGGGTTCAATATTGACTTATAATAAACGCAATTGACAGAAATATAAAATACGGAATGTCTCGGCCAAGAAGGATATTGACTATTACGTAACCTAATTATTGAGTAGGCAAAAGTGAAGGGCTGAGGGCCAAATGAATTTACGGGGTAGCTGAAGGCTCAAAATGTTTGGTTTGAATAACGGTAAAAGTGGAAGTGATTTGTTAATGTCCTCCCCTAATTCCTTTCTCTTTTCCTAACGCACGACAGACAAAATACTAAATAATACGGCTACAATGTACACTCTATGATCAGCTTTCTGGTGACTAAACGTCAGGGCTTGGGCCAGATTTAGAGATTCGACTTTCGCGTTGCGAGGGTACGAGACAGAGTTATTTCGCCACTTACGTGTACCAACTTCTTCGGATGGAGACAACAGGGTGATGTTCTCTTCGCTGCTCGGCTTCGGTCAGGGGAACGCCGTCCAGGCCGGAGGAGGCGAGGCTCTTTCCGACGGAGGTCCGACGACTGGCGGTGCGTGGGGAACCTGGACTATTGGCCGTCGAATCGGGCGCGAACGAATCAACACTCGGGTCCGACGGGGGATTTTCAGTTCGTATAAGGGCCCACTGTTACGGGAGAGGAATTGGCTGATCTCCCAATTCCCGAATTCTCACCCTGAAGGAACCACGATACACTTGTTCCCTCAGGTCACGTTCACAACACCGGCTTCACAAGGGGTTGATTTGCTTCGCGTCGGTTGTTTCGCTTCGGTGTTTCGCTTCGAAACAGGTTGTTCCGCCCCGAAACAGGTTGTTCCGCCCCGAAACAGGTTGTTCCGCTTCGGTGTTTCGCTTCACTTCACTTCGTTCCGCCTCGTCCTCACGAGATTATGGCGAACGGAGATCCCAACTTTCTTCCACTTGAGTTTGTACACGACTGACTCCCGCCGCCTTTCACCAGTCTCCTCGTCCAGTCGCCTTCCCCTCCTCCTACTCCGTCGTCCGACCAATCCGATGAGGTCACGCCTTTCGCCCAGCTGGGTCAGGCGCTTGGAGGGGAGAGGGCCCGACCCGTACCCCGCCGCCGAAGTTTCTTGACGGGGCGCTTGGACTCTGCCGCCCCGTTACAACACAACCAACAACTCTATGCAGATTCTGTGAGGAAGCAGACGAAACTGCAACTCCCATAATCTTTGAGTGCCCAGCACTCACATCCCGCAGATACACCCTCTTTGGGACACAAACCCCAATGAGAACCGTACCCTGCAATACGTTAGTCCACAACCTAACAACCCTCATCAGGGGACTAGGGCTGTTTGTGGACTAAAGAATGAGACACCTAGAGAAGCACAACAAGCCACAAGGGCCCCCCATAACCCCTCCTCTAGGTGCCTTTTTACCATTTACGTTCGCTGATGCATTGCTTTATCGGCCGCAAAGAAGCCTTGTAAAATCCCTCCACGCCTTGAGTATGAGAAGCAGGCAAGACAGTGATACTAACCTGCACAACATAAAGAAAACCAGTTCAGTGTATTGTGAAGAAGACGATAATTTGTATCAATGTTTTTGTGAACTTGTGATAGCCTCACGGTAATGTAATGGTGTTTTCTCCGTTTTTGCTTGTTACTGTGGGTGTGTCCAATTTACGATGTATGACAAAATTGGTGAACATAAATAATGTTTAAATCCACTTAGAAATGTTTTTGTTTTGAAAATCTATCTTGGAAAAGTTACTTGAAGCTTCTCTACGATGGCAGACGATAGCCAAGTGAACGCCGTATGTAAAGAATTGGATGATCTCGCCATCAGGATGTTAGGTCTTATGGAGCAATACATAAATCTTAAAATGGCCATGGAGGATTTAGTTAAAACAGGTAGGAATCTTTTTTTTTTTCGTAAGTAGGTCTTCGGTTATTGTATCATTTTCCTTGTTGATGTTACGGAAAACTGAAAAATCTTGTCCATTAGTGTAAGTAGATCACGTTAGATGTAAGCTGGATACGAATTGTTAATCGTGAACACTTGAAAGAAAGTTGAGAAAAGAATAATTTCAAATTATGGCGCAAGTAAATTCAGCTCATGGTAAATATGCACTGTCGGGGGCCCCTGTCATGGCGCCCTAATATATCGATATGTCCTGTCAAGCGAGATAATCGATAGTTTTGTTTAGTAGTAGGATGTCAGGAATTGACATCCTGCTATGCTCGATGTAAGATCCTGAATTAACACTCCTTCCACTCGATGGGAAGGAGCAGCTTTCGTCCTGCAGACCCACTCAAACTTATCTTGCTTTGAAGCGGAGGCCGCAGTGCAGGATGGTTGGTAGGATGGTGGATGGTAGATACCTGCCTGGCGACCATCCAGCTATTTATAACGTAAGTAACGGTACGATGGTAGCCGCAGTGGCCTCCCACTACCATCCAACCTCTTGAAACCATCCTAGCTACCCGCCTAGCGTCTATCCACCCATATCAGTCGTGTTTGTTATTCCATCCAGGCTGCATAGAAAAAAATGGGTAATATATACCCAATTGATTCCAGTGGGTGCCAATCGTTCTGGGACCCATTTAATTGGATTCAGCGTCCAAAATTTAGTGGAAAATGATACCCCACACGCCTAGGTAGCAGAACTCCCGAAAACACATATTCAAAATGGGTAATAATTACCCAATTTGACCCATAACTCTTTGCAGTTTGCATTCAGTCAATTTCAGAAGTAAGTCAAACGCCTCAACTGACATCCTTAAATACGAATAGAATTTGTCCGGGTGTTGTCTTAATTTTTTGTACACTCTCACGAATTCCCCGTCCTGTTGCCGCCTCAAATTGTAAGCATGCACCCACGGTTTTTTTTATCACAGTAGTTGCCCCAATATTTCCCAAAGTTGATCTCAGCAAAATTCCCGAAGATGAACTTAGCAACATTTTTTTCCCAACTTTTGAGAGAGACATGACTTCTACACGGCAGTCAGTTGGATACTGGCTTCATTTTACTGCGTCCAAGATGCATCTACCCTCCACCATCCACCATCCACCATCCAACCTCCTTGCGACCATCTACCATCCTGCAGTGCGGCCTCAGCCTGAAGGACATGGTCTGAGAGAGATATTCTTCCCACATTCTGGACACACACTCTCGCAATCTGTTTTCCTACTCTTTAGATTTTAGAACGATGCCGCAATGCGCAAATATGTCACCGCCAAATAAATGTAACGGACATCGATACAGTTATCTCGAAGTCGTAATCGATATTTAGACGCTTTATCAAGCGTGTTATCAAGGGGCCCCCGACAGTGCATTTCAACCCAGCTCATTGTCTGTCTCCTCGATCTCACCTTCTTCCTTATCCGTGTTTCACCAGGAAGCCTTCATTTAGCGAAATCGCGATACATAATGGGAAACAAAAGCGTGTCCGTTCTCCAACTACCGACTGAAGACTCAGAGCTCAACGCTTTTGCCAAAATTTTGCGACCCGAAGGAGACGAAGATGAAGTGAGACTTGAGCTGTCCAGGATGTCTTTGAATCCTCCTAGTCCGATCAAAGTGGCAACCGACACTCAACTCAACGACGACGGTTTGAAAAGACGTAAAGGCAAAAGTAACCAGGAAACAAAGGATGAAGAAGTGGATTCAGGTAGTTGATGAACTTTACTGTTGTCGAATCAAATTCACTTTCCCAATTTGATTCGATTTGACACGATTTTAAATTAACCTACCTAATACTTTTTTGGCGTGTGTACGACTATTTGTTTGGATGAGGTCATTGGCATTTAATTTTAAGCGTAATTTTACATAATTGGCACGCAATTGGGTCCTTGTCAATTAGTCGCCCCCCATTAGGCAAACCTAGGGATGAACAATACTGATCAATAATCCTCCAGAAATTGATGTTTCGAAACATGAGCCAGATAACCATAATAACCTAAGTGATAATAACTAAGTGATAATTAGGGATAAACGATACTGATTGATATCGAGACGTTATCGATACTTTTCTTCCGATACCGATCATTTTGGTATCGAAAACTCTGCTTTCGATACTGGTAATGGTATTGGGGTAATGGTACTTATTATTAAATTTCCATTACTACCCTATTGTTAGAGTTTGATATATCCTACATCCGTTCGATATATTGAAAAGAGAGGAGGTTACAATAGAGGCAGGTTTGCCTCAAGGGGGGGGGTCTAATTGACAAGTACCCAATTTGGTACTGATGGTAATAATTTGGCATGGTTTCCAGAGAAATTGAGTGTACAAACAAGTGAATTAATTTATTCTAAAGCTTTGATGAACCCACTCCTCACATAATATTCGTATGTGAACGAGGGGCCACCGAACTAATTTATGCTATTTAACGTAACGTAATCTTACGGTAACGTAAAAGAGAATAGTTCAAATTTAGCACTCGGAAGTACGTTTTCTCTCTCACTGTAGTGTGTTCTGAAGCGCTCTTAGCGCCTTAACGACTTCCATCTGATATCTGAGGTATTTGACTCAGATATTTACAAGGAAAACCGCTTAAAAAGGAGCAATCTTGGCAAATTGAAAATAATATTACCTACGGAACTACAGTAGTGAAAGAAATTGTTGGGTAATCAGGTTGCATCGCCAAATCATTGCGGTACTCTGGTAAAATTCTATTTAGGAATGCTCTTATCAGTTTTATTTGTTAATATTCATGGACATATACTACTGTGATCGTATCATCAAATAGGGGGAATTTAAGGGAAATGTCCTGTGTCCTGTACTCGGGTACTCTGTAGTTGAGTAACGAGTCGAAACACCACAAACTGTCCTTTTAGACGCATGCGCAGTGATGTATGTAGTCATTTACCTACATAGAACAAGTTAATCTTGTTACTAGCCTAGGCGACTCCTAAGGAAAGGTCATATCTCTTCCAAATCATATTAATCTGTAATTTAATTTTGAAATGTCCTAGTAATTTCATTAGAAAAAAAATTCAAATTTTTCCCAGAAAGGACTTGGGAACCACATTACCATCTATTTAATCGTGTCAAATGAGCGAAATTTTCGTATTCAAATGATTTCATGTCAGTCACATTTTCAGGTGGCTCTCTGCCGAAAGATGACAAAAAAGACGAGGAGAAACCTATCAGGAAAAAAGACGTCATGCAGGATCCTCTCAAGTGGTTTGGCGTGTTGGTCCCTCAAAATCTGAGACTTGCTCAATCAAGTTTCAACAAAGCAGTTGAAATCTCAGTCGAAATTGCCAACGTACAACTTGAAATGGAGTCCGTTCAACAAAAATACGACGGTTTGATCGTTGAAAAGACGAATTTAATTAACAAAAGTTCTGAAGGTGCAAAGAAGTCTTAAGACCTTGTGTCATTTCCAAGTAAAATTCCAATTGTATCTTGTCTATATTATTTGTCTGTAAATACATTTCATTGTTGTAGCTGTTATCTGAGTTGGGTTTCCTGTCTGTAATAGATTCCTACAATGCTTCAACGTGTGATATTCAGTTTTTGGAGTTGTGATAAATGCCTGTTAATTTTAGATCACCTTTGAAGCAATGTGGAAAACATAGGTTGATTATTCAAGGAATTACCAACCAAAAAGAGGCCTTTTCTGTGACAGCTTCATTGATATTGTAACGTTTTATATTCTTTGTAAATAATTTATTACAATTGTTCACTCAAATACACTGTTCTCATTCACACACACAATCACAAGGCACATTACACCGTTGTAAGGTGGTTGTCGCACTAATTTAAAACAGGGCACAATTTATAACATATTTGGACTCCAAACTGAACTGCACTGTGCGGCTCCTCAGTCTCTTTTTATGCTCACTCCCTTGGCCAAGAAGCTTCTCGAGTCTTCCCTGGTTCTGGGACTCAAGGTGTTGTCTCAAGCAAACGGGAAGGTTCCAGCCAATTTGATACAATGCAGGAATGTTCGAGAGTGACCCTTAGCCCTCCATGTGTCGTTGACCTTGTAATGCTGGTTGCCCAGGAGACTGGTGCAGGTGTAATCTTGCAACAGTATCTCCCATTTTCATGAATTCCTCCCATGGTTGTGCTGTATTGGATCAGGTTGTGACCCAAGGAATTCATTTGTTTTAATAATGGTCCAAGAAAGGTACAATAAAAACACAAAACTAGTACTTTATTTCTTTTAGGAAATATAAAAACAAGAATATGGCTTTGTACAAAATTACAACACACAGTGTAGACCAAAGCAGTTTTATCGTTGGACCGTCGCAGTTTCAAGAGTGCTTTGGCGGTCATTTCCGCAAAACGTGCTAGTTGTAGTCACACAGTTCACTTGGTGTCAAACTTCAGAAAATTGTTCTCATTAGTCTTCCATTACACCCTGAGTGCCTCTTCTTCGTCTTGAAGCTTTTGGATGTCAGTTTTGTTCATGAAATAATAGCTCGGCTGTCTCCCTTTCTGTAAAAAGAAGTGTAATAATTGATAGTAATGTACTAATAATATCTCATCGGATCCACACAAGTATTTACAGCACTAGAACTTGACAATGTTGTAACTCACCAAATCTTTCATGACTCGTTCAGCTCCAGCTGCAATGAGAATCCTGCTGACAGACTCAACTTTTTCAACTCCCATAGCGTAATGCAGAGGAGATCTCATCAGCTGCAAAAAAAGGAGGACACTGGTAGGATTTTACTGTGAGCCACAGACAAATTCAGACATGGAGCAGTTGGCAATGAATGCTACTGCCCTGTCCAACCCTAGCTTCTCTGTGGTATTCAATGAATATATTCTTCAGGTAACCTTCCAACAAGTATCTAGTCCACTAGAGCAAATCCATTCAATGCGAAATTTAAATTAAAAATCAAAAGTTGAATCCACAATCCACCCCTTCTTAAGCATTGTATGATGATGGGGGATTACAGGTTAGGTTGTGACACACAAAAGGTTATGAATACAAACATAGAAACTAAGAAGAAAAGAAAGAAAGGTTATGAATCATTCACTAAAGAAACTATCTTGAAAAGGTAACTACGTCCTTCAAAGTTACCTCCCTGAGATTGGCATAAGAACAGGACCTGTAATTATGCATTGGTGACTCAATCCACATCTCATGGGTACTGAATCGTCAATGCAAATGGTTTCTCTTGGCTATTATGAACCAGTTTTAGTAGGTACTAAATCACTGATGAATTGTTATGTACTAATTGTGGGCTAGGTAGTACCTACAAACTGTATGGGGCAGTTATATATTTGTTCATTGCCATAAGGCATAATATAAGAGTATCCATGATCTAATTTACTTCTATGGGGCTGAAAAAATAGGTCTGTGCAAACACAATCTGGATGTTTGAAATAAGAATGATCTGTCTAATTCTTGCCATAGATGTGAGCGCGAAAAATCGATCCTAAGAATAAGTTTCTCGCCCAATTGAATACTCACATTATCACCAACACGCAAAGTCGATGGAAATCTTTTGGCTATGTACTCCACAATGTTTTCTTGTTGAGATAAGACAGCGACATGGAGGCTACAGCTGCAACAGAAATTGACCAGATTTTGAGTAAACAAGTCACACTCACTTCAGCGTAATAACACATAGTTTGTTCTTGACCACTTGTGTTGCAACAAACATTTGTTAGGGGAATACCTCAAGAATGAGCTCTCAGTTGTTCTTAACCAACCAAAAGCACATTCCCAAAGAGTAAAATTATTGATAAACGTTCAGTACAAACCGTCCTTGGTGGTTTTTAGCTATGGCAAGATGACCCTTGTTTGGTGCTTCCCGAAACAGTTCAGTCACTTGCCTCAAACTCCCAAATCGAATGGCCCTTAACAGCTTTTCTCGCCTCTCCTTAAAATTTTAAAATTTGAAGAAATTAACATTATGATAAAAACGAACATGGAAAGTAATTTGTTATAGCCTTGTTCATTCAGGGCTTTATTCATTTTTGCCACCAAATTTGTTTGTGTGATAAAAACTAACCTCAAACGCAGTCACGCCATTCAGTAGTTCAACAGTTTCAACGTTTTCCCTCTCTTTGGCAATGTCCAAGATGTTCTCACCATCGTCTGCGTCCAAAATATGATCATAACCCTCCAACAACAACTCAGTTAGCTTATCGTTCTCACCTGTAAAATGGTTTTTAAATTTAATTATCAATATTGAAAGAAACACCCAAGTGATTTTGCATTGAGCTAGGTTAAGTGGCCAAAATACCCCTGGCAGCAATGGAACAGACAAATTTGTCAATCCCTTGTACGTTTTCTATGATATTCATTTGTTCGGAAATGTCTCTAGCAGTTCTGTAAAGGCCGTCTCTGAGTCCAACATTCACTTCCATCTCTTGAAGAAGCTGATAAATGGCGTTGCGACCATGTGATCGAGCAGCGGCAAAATGAAGGATGGTCTGGCCATGTTCATCCTGTCAACACAAGGAGGGACATTAACGAGTAATGGTGGTTTGGGACAATGGGTAAAAAATTACTTATAACTAGGGTGCCACAAGTTCGTTTGTTGCTTATCACAGATGTGGTGGCAGCAACAGATCACCATTGTCATCAACAGGCATTGCTCGCTTCTTGTCACTGACAGTGCAAAGTGGATGGGAAGGGACAGGAGAATTTTAGAAACCTATGCCATTCCACTCTCTCCCACGGGATTGGTGTGGTCCAAAAAACAGACTTGGACATACCTGGGGTGACAGCTCAGTCATTTTTCAGTGAGAGAAAGCGCATGACGCTGGGAGGAGTCAATTTTCTCAAAGAAAACTAGTGAAGTGTAAGCAGCTTCCTCGTGGAATGGAAGAACTACTGATGTTTGGCATGTTGTAGCACACTGCTACATTGTCACCTATTACTCAACGTTACTGTACTGCAGACGTCCAACAGTAACTTGTAGATGGGTCAGCTAGCAGGATGATGTATGAAAGTTACATATTATGATACTAACTGCTGATGCAGCACCCCCACTTTATATAAGGCCACCCATAGCTCAGTTTCGATTTTTCGCTCGCCCGAGTGCCTCGTCCATTTACCATATTGTACAACTTTTCCAGGCAATAAAGAGTAATACTTTTTTAAAAAGCTTCCAACGGAGTAAGATCCGTAACATGGATGTATGCCTGATTTGTATCATTGAAGAGGATAGTTCACCAGCAATCCCAACTTTGTAATTTTATTCATTCAACCTGTCTGTGCTGATAAAAACTGAGCTAAATTGTAAATATACAAATTTGAGCTACATTTTGATATTTAAGTACAACTCACTCGATTTGTAGGTTTGAACGCAGGATCCGTAGGATTGGGTGGGTCCTCAGTGATGCTGTCCTCGTCAGCATTGTCTTCATCATCCTCTCTCTCTTCCAGTTCTTCTTCTTTCTCGTCCCCTTCCGTTTCCTCTGCGGTTCCTTCTTGGCTCTCTTCGTCTGGATTGGGCGCATCTCCTATTGCTTCAGTAGAGCCTGTCTTTCCAGCAGTAACAGCTCGTTTAGCGCTCAAAATCTTGTTGTTGTTGGTCCCACCCTTTAATAACCAAACAAGATTGTACTCCAATCGTCTTTTTTACTTATCTTGGTTATGTGTATAGAATAGTATACACAATAAAATTATCACTGTTATCCAAGAAATGACCATTCAATTGAAAAATTCACCATTCTTGTTTTGAACTAACGCTATTTTCGCTCCATAATAAATTAGGTCTCCGTCACGCCAATAACAGCCCAACTGTTCTAAACTGGGATTAAAAATTAAACTAGGAGAATGTTGTTGGGTTTCTATAATTCCCTGGCCATGAAAAACCTACAAAACCGCAACATCAAAATGGATTTTCGAGATTTTCCGCAATGTGTGGGGTATCATTTTTGACTAAATTTTGGACGCTGAATCGATTGGAATGAGTCTCCATGCTCCCTGTCCGATGTATAACCAACCTAAGCGAGCGAATTCACAGCGTTTCGTACAATATCCTCTCCTAGTCAAAATTAATGACGATCCAAATTAAACTGTTTGTTGGATTCTAGTCAAAATGCATCACTACAAATGATAATTGCACAACATTCGTCAGGCACGTGCTTTGTACAATGGGTTGATAAGTCCGCACTATTACATACCCACATGTCCATATGTATTAGGAATCTAAGGTCAAACTATTGCTTTACCACTAACCTAGAACTAGAGGTTGGTACTGTAATAGGGAAAAGTTTAAACAGTTTAATTCCGATTGTCAGGAATAATATTCAAACGCTGGGCAGCAGGAGGCATCTGTCTGGGCTATAGTATATACACTACAGTTAGTTGGAAAAATGGGATTTGAATTTTCACAGTATTTGAAAGGAGCTAGTTAAGCAGAATGTTGAGGAAGAGAGCGGAGACCAATAGGAAGTTTGCAGTTTGGGTAGGTGTAATGCGGATGTTATTTTCTTTTGGGTGTGGGGTATCATTTTCCACTAAATTCTGGACGCTGAATCCAATGTAATGGGTCCTAGAACGATTGGCATTCATTGGAAGAGGTTATGGGTCATAATGGGTATCTAATACCCATTTTGAATATGTGTTTTCGAGATTTCGGGTACCTAGGCGTGTGGGGTATCATTTTCCACTAAATTGTGGACCCTCAATCGATTGGAATGGGTCCGGGACCCGCCACACCCACTGTTTTCCCCATTTTCTCCATGTTGAAGAAATGAGTTTATACTAAACGGCTGCTCAAAGCAAAATTGGCGTTAACACAAGCTCCCTCTGAGCCATACAAATGACATGGCGCCACTCACGAAACTTTCTCAAGCAAAGGCAATCCAAATAAAACTGCATGGCACGAACTGGAGGTTTGATAGCATGCTTCGTCAGGGCTCCTATTTGCCACATAGAGTTGATAAGACCATCAGCAGTCTAATCATCAATTTCAAATAATGCTATTTTCATTCGATGATTATGTGATAATAATTATTGTAATTGACTTTGAAGATATCACTTTCCTCACCTCACCACCTTTATTATAAACAAGGAGGAAATTTGCCAAATGAACAACTGGATTTTTGGGCCTTACGTGAGCTACTTCCGTCAAACCCTTGATTAGGGGTTCTCCGAGGGCTGAAAAAGAAAAAAAAAATCAGTCATATACAACTTGAAAATGATAATTATTAGGATTATCGCTACTTTGTGAACCTGGCAGTTAACAATTTATTTTCGCTACAATGAATCTTACACCCGGGTATGATAGGTATTGTACACTAATCATTCACGTTCCACTATATTGTACCAAGGTATCTTACTAGCTCTAAACATGTTCTAAACAGCATACCTACTCCTACTAGCAAGCTATTCAAACTCGGTGTAAAGCAATTTAAAGTAATTAACCCGCGTTGTAGAAATCGGTTAGATATACCTACAGTAACGTAAAGAAATGTATATACAGACTAGATACTAGAATGACTGCTTTCTGTTACAAGTTTGTAAGGTAGAAGGGGGCTTCTGCCTGTGAAAGGCCTCCTTACAGGACAATGCTGCACAATCAAAAGAAAACCACCCCTTGGGCAACCTTGCCCAGTTGTCCAGTTTATTCCTGATATATTTCATGATGCGGCTGTAACCCGCCGTTTCACCTAACGGGCTAGGGATCCAGAAATAGACCTAGGCGAATAAATTAGTGGGAGACTAAGGACTTTCACTTACCGTCCGGAATGTCGGAGATGGTCGGTCATAGACGCCAAGTGCACCTGAATTTACCAAGCTCTGAGGAATGGGGTTTCGTGAGTGAAAGGCAAGAGTTCAATATTGGCTTATAATAACGCAATTGTTCGAAATATGAAATATGGAATGTCTCGGCCGAGAAGGATACTGACTATGACTTAATCTAATTAGTGAGTAGGTAGAAGTGAAGGGCTGAAGGCCAATGAATTTACGAGGTAGCTGAAGGCTCAGGAGTGTTTGATTTGGAATAACGGAAAAATACAAGTGATTTACTAATGTCCTCCCCTAATTCCCTTTGCTTTTCCTACGACAGACACAATACTAAATACTACGGTTACAAGTTACAATTCTCTGATCAGCTTTCTGGTGACTACACGTCAGGGCTTGGGCCAGATTTAAAGAGTCGACTTTCGCGTTGCTAGGGTACGAGACAGAGGTATTTCGCCACTTACGTGCACCAACTCCTTCGGATGGAGACAACAGGGTGATGTGCTCTTCGCTGCTCGGCTTCGGTCAGGGGAACGCCGTCCAGGTCGGAGGAGGCGAGGCTCTTTCCGACGGAGGTCCGACGACTGGCGGTGCGTGGAAAACCTGGACTATTGGCCGTCGAATCGGGCGCGAACGAATCAACACTCGGGTTCGACGGGGGATTTTCAGTTCGTATAAGGGTCCACTGTTACGGGATAGGAATTGGCTGATCTCCCAATTCCCGAGTTCTCACCCTGAAGGAACCACGATACACTCGTTCCTTCAGGTCACTTTCACAACACCGGGTCACAAGGGGTTGACTTGCTACGCGTCGGGTGTTCCGCTTCGATGTTCCGGTTCACTTCGCTTCGATGTCCCGGTTCACTTCGCTTCGATGTCCCGGTTCACTTCGATGTCCCGGTTCACTTCGATGTCCCGGTTCACTTCACTCCGTTCCGCGAACGGGGATTCCAACTTTCCTTCTCTTGAGTTCGGATACGACTGCTTGATGTTCGTTCTCTCAGTCCGCTCGTCAAGTCGCCTTCCCCTTCTACTCCTCCCTGGGTGTCTTGCGCCGCCCATCGCCTACCCAATCCAAAGAGGGCACGCCTTCCGCCCAGCTGGGGTTAGGCGTTTGGAGGGGAGAGGGGTCGTTCCGTCCCCCGCCGCCGAAGTTTCTTGACGGGGCGCTTGAAATCTGCCGCCCCGTTACACCCCTCCGATCTTCGGAGGCCGAGGTCTACCTCGGCAATTTTCCTTCCGGTGGGGGTGACTGGTGCGATGGGCATTGCGTCAGGTCGTTTGGCTGCTATCCACGCTTGCTCGTACCGCCAGCGTCTGCAAGCGGCACAGGTTGGTGGGCGGTCCTTCTCGTGTTCGGCGATGGAGCAGGGCTTCGGGTAGGCGGGATCCGTGGGTCGTAGGTTCCGGCACTTTCTCACCAGCCGATTCCACATCACTTTACAGCCACCGCAGCGGTAGGTTGTCGGCGGGTGTTGTCGTTTCGTGCAGATGCAGCACAGGACGCTCCCATTCGTCGAAGGTACGCTGGCGCGGATGTTCCAAGGTGGTATGTTGGATGGGTCGGCAGGGGCCACGGGTGAACTAGCGCCAGCATCCCCATCAGCTAGGACGACCTTCACCGGCCGAGGGGTGGAGGCCCGGGAGGAGCCGGAACGCGGTTGCCCTGGGGTGGTGTCTGATCCCCGTGCGGTTTCTTCAGATGACGAGGAGTCCGAGGACGACGTCGACGAGTCGGCAATACTCGGCTCGGCCGCGGCGGGCGCTGTGAATGCAGGGGCGAGGTATTCTTCCACGTTGTTGTCAGGTCGTGGTGTCGACGATCCTCGAGGGGTGGCGCGATGCGTGCTCGACCCGAATGAGTCGTTGAGGTGGGTCATGGCTTGCAGCCGCTGTTCCATCATGATCACTCGGCAACGCAGGGACTCGACCTCCACCGACCCACCACTCGATCTTGATCTCATGTCCACCCCCGAGTCGCCGACGTTCAAGCTTTCCCCAAGCTCGTCTAGGCAGCGCAGCAGAATCCGCCTCTGTGTTGGCATCCTGTCGCAGGACGCGACCAGCTTGCCCAGCCCCATGATGACCGTGGAGGTGACGGCCAGCCACTCCGTACTTCCGGGCTCCAAGTCCGTGCTGCTCACCGACGACGGTACCCGCGGCCGAGGTAGCGCCATAGTCTTCTGGTGTCGTTCGCTGATCTCCTATTTTCCCACTATACCCTGAAACATACAAACCGGCCCTTCTGTTAGTCTCCTCTCACGCTCCGACTCACCCGTTGTACGTCAGTCAATGGCTCATTTATCATGCAGACAACCTCCCTCTCTGCACAGAGCCAGACGCTGAACAACAATCCTAGATTTTAGCTACCATTACAAGGGAAAAACAAAGGAAAAGAGGGGGGGGTGGCAAGGCAGTCCTGTCCCGACCCATGAGGCACGGTCATTAATCAAACAAGGTAAGTACTTGTGTTGTGCATTTTATTCTACAGGTAAGACATTCCCTATTCTATTTCACAAACTACGCGTATACCACAAAACTTGAAAAATTATTTTTTTTTTTTTTTTTTTTTTTTTTTTTTTTTTTTTTTTTTTTTTTTTTTTTTTTTTTTTTTTTTTTTTTCAATTCGCTTCATCCCGTTCTAGGTGTTGACATCTTCCCCGCGTGGAGCTGCGCGTAGTCGATCGTTTTGCGCCTTGGTCTTAGCCCGTATGGACTGGACGCCGTCCTAATCGGAATCGGGATTCGGCTGGAGGATCTTCCAGGGCCCTGGGCCCCAGGTTCAGGATTTTCTTCGGTCCGTACTGGTTCCGGCCATTCCAGGGGGTCCAACAACCACGTCCCTCCACTATCTTCGCTAGGTGGAGGGGCAGGGCTCTCGGGTGGGCGCGACTCCTCTGCTACGTCGGGGGTGACGGCGTCGTCTGGCACGCTGTTGATAAACGCTGGCTTGAGCCTGCTGAGGTGGTAACGCGTGGTCTTCCCTAGGACATCCTGGACCTCGTAATTGACATCGGTCAATTTGCGGGTCACACGGAGCGGTCCTTTCCAGGGGCTCCAGAACTTCTTCACTGTGCCTGGTGGGGCGACGAGCTGCTGGGCATACACTTGTTGGCCTATCTGGAACTCCCGAGAGTGGCGTCGCTTGTTGATTGCCTGCTCACGGGTGTGCCAAGCGCGCCTCAACTGTCGCTCGGCTTCCAAACGGACCCGCACCATTTCCTGGTGTTGATCCTTCAAGGGCGATGTTGCTTCCCGTTTCATGCTGATTTCGGCTAGGTGCGGCATTCTCAGCTCTCGTCCGAAAACCAGGTGATTTGGCGAATAGCCCGTACTACAGTGGGGAAGGCTGCGGTAGGCAGCTAGTGCCAAAGGCAAGGCGGCTTCCCAGTCCCGGGTTTTTCGTCTCAGTTTCGCCACCAGGTTTGCCAGGGTGCGATGGAATCGCTCACATACTCCGTTGGCCTGTGGGTGGTAAGCGGAGGTGTGGACGTGGCGTATCTCCCAGGTATCGCAGAGCTCCTTGACGACCCCAGAGATGAAGGCGGCGCCTCGGTCAGAGACGAGCCTCTCAGGTGCACCATGGGTTGGTAGGTACTTCGTGGTCAATACGCGAGCGGTTGTTACTGCTGTGCAATCTGTGGTGACATAAGCCTCTGCGTACTTGGAGAACTGATCGATTACCGTCAGGATGTATTTGGTACCCCCTCGACCAGGTAGAGGCCCAACAAAGTCAATACCGACAATTTGACCAATTCGGGTCGGTATATCGGGTTTCTGGATTGGTGGTGTCAAATTTGGGGGAGTGTTCCTCTCCTGGCACTCCTGGCATTTCTGGACGAACTCTCGGATGTCACGTACCATCTTCTTCCAGTACCCGTACCGCCTTGCGACACGGGTAGTTGTTTCTATGCCAGGGTGCCCGGCCCACTGATGTTGATGACAATTGGTCAGGAACCAGCGCCGCATGGTGGATGGGATCAGTGGCACCGTGATCCGCTGGCCATCCACATCGACCTCCTTCCTCCAGACTTCCTTCCTCCTTCTTTAGTCGATGCTTCTCTGGGTCAGCAGTCAGGGTGGAGATCCAGGGGTCCAAGGATTGGGCTGCCATCAGAAGTTCCTTTGGCAAACTTAATATGATGGCGCCAACAGGAACACGGCTCAGGCCGTCTTTGACCAATTGGTAGTCGGGTCCTGCCAGATGAGTCAGATGCTGATGCACCTGGTGCTTCAATTCAGAGGTTGAAGGGGGATTGTCCCGGATCTCAATTGGGAACTCTGCTACATCGGACATCGGAGGGTGTACCACCGGCTGCTTTCTGGGTGGTGTTGGTTCGGTGGTCAGTTGGCCTTGGTGGTTGTTGTCGACGCTAGGTTCAGAGGCTTTGGCAGATGTTGAAGCGACTGTTGGCCCGCCCTGGTAGTTGTTGTCGGTGTCGGGTTTCGTGGCTTGAGCGGTTTTCTGGGCTTTTCGCGCCATCCCGTCGCCCTTCAGTTGACGGATGTGCCTGAGGAGGTCCGGGTCAGTGGCGACCACGCCGATGGAGATCATCTTCCCAGTGGTGGGTTCCTTCATCTCCACTACGCCGATATCCGGGCGTATGCCAAGGGGTAATTTCCTCAGGAGGTCCAGTCCGATCAGATCCAAGCCGGAGTCAGGTCGTCGGAAGACATAGAATGCGTGCGTAATCGTAACCAGACCGATGGTGGTACGTACCTCCTGGATCCCCAGCACGGGCAGTGGTTGTCCGTCGGCACCCCATAGCTTCAACGTTGTTGGGCGGATGTCAATGCCAGGCACAGGTCTTGATAGGACAGACACTGCAGCACCAGTATCCACGACCATTCGCCGGGATTCCTTCCCCAAGCCGGCGGTGATCAGTATCATGGGCCTCATGACACAATTCACAGCGGTCTGGTAGGCCACCAGCTCGTCTCCGCAGACTTCAATGGTTGGCTCGTCCTCATTATTTGTCGTGAGATTGGCTTGGGTTTCCTGGGTCGTGCTGATGTTTCTGACCTGGTGCATTCGCGGATTTGAGATGGGCAGGGTCTTCTTCTTCTTAAGGCAATCAGCCTCCAGATGGTCACGGGATCCACAGAAATTGCAGAACAAGGCCGCGTAGAGTCCGTGGGGGCAACTCACTGGAAAGTGGGAAAGATCACCACAGTACATACAGGGCAGCACTGGGACGGTCGGTGGTAACTTCGTCGGCACCGGTATCAACTGGTGATCGCCGAACGTGGCCGGTTTGTTTGGGTAACGAAGCGGGCTTCTGGGTTTTTGCAGGCAGTTTGCTGCAAAATGCCCTGGTTCTCCGCAAGAGTAGCATTTCTTGGGCTCCGAAGGTCTTGATCCGCTGACAGCGGTTATGTCCCATCGAGCATCGTAGTCCTGCTTCGCTCTCATTACGTCCTCCCATCCCTCAGCCCGCTCCACTGCATCCTCCAAGGTGTCCGGAGGGTTACCCTGCAAGTAGAGATGGAGTTCTTTCGGTTGCCCGCGGACAAAAGCGCTGAGTGCCTTTCGTCTTGTCCATTCCCGACGTTGGGCATCGTTCAGGTTGGGTTCAGTTCGGACAGCCGATCGTGCCGTGGCCAGAAGTCGTTCTGCGAACCGTCGGATGGACTCGTCGGGGTCTCTCTGGGCTGTCCAGAGTCGTATGGTCGCCTTCTCGGGACTTTCCTCGCCATACCATGCCAGTATGGCCTTCTTCACGGTCGTGTATGGGGTTTCGCCAAGACCATCCTGGAGGAATCGCTTGGCTCCACCTTTTAGGCGGGTGCGAAGGAATCGCAGTCTCTTGTGTTCGTCAAGCTCTTGGGTTGCTTGCTCCACTTCCTGGAAGAACACGGATGCCGTGATAGCATCCGGCTCATCAGGGTTCCATGTGTCGACTTCCATGAACAACGACCGCGGAATGCCGGAGGCCGCAGGCTCACGGAAGAAGGCGCCCAGTTTGTTCATTGCTTCCGTCACGGCGTTCATCATGGCTTCGCCCTCGACTGATGGGCTGCTGTTTCGTTGCATGGTCGCGAACTCACTTGTTGAACAAAAGAACTAAATAAAAAGAATTACAGAACCGATAGATCACTTTCTTGCGCACCAAGGACCGATAATTTCCCCACGAATCGAGAAAGGACTTCCCAGTTGGTAAGAGCTATGACGGGTCTGGAATCGGGATGTCAATTGGAGCTGAAGGCTCGTCGGAACAGTCCCGGAACAGAGGGCCTCGGGACAAGTGTCGGAACAGTCCCGGAACAGAGGGCCTCGGGACAAGTGTCGGAACAGTCCCGGAACAGAGGGCCTCGGGACAAGTGTCGGAACAGTCCCGGAACAGAGGGCCTCGGGACAAGTGTCGGAACAGTCCCGGAACAGAGGCCTCGGGACAAGTGTCGGAACAGTCCCGGAACAGACCCGGGACAGTCTCGGAACAGAGGCCTCGGAACAAGCCTCGGAACAGTCCCGGAACAGAGGCCTCGGAACAAGCCTCGGAACAGTCCCGGCACAGACCCGGGACAGTCTCGGAACAGAGGGCCTCGGAACAAGCCCCGGGACAGTCTCGGAACAGGGGGCTCCAGCGAGAGTGATGCTACTAGATAAATGAGCCAGTATTTAAATTTTGATTTATGGAAAGACAGAAAAATGATACGGATTTGAAGTTAATTGACTCCTCACTCGCTTCCTCACACTCGGGCCGATTTGTTTGTTTCTTACAATTTTAAATTTCAGAATCTACAACTAGCACAATTTAAATTTCAAGATTATAAAACGCGACCCAATTCCTTCAGAGCTTTTTCTCACCAATATTCGCCTGGTCAAGATCACTTGTTGTGGATACGACAGAAATCGAGATTTCTGAAATATCCCACCGCTTGCCACCAAAAGATGTAACCCGCCGTTTCACCTAACGGGCTAGGGATCCAGAAATAGACCTAGGCGAATAAATTAGTGGGAGACTAAAGACTTTCACTTACCGTCCGGAATGTCGGAGATGGTCGGTCATAGACGCCAAGTACACCTGAATTTACCTAAGCTCTGAGGAATGGGGTTTCGTGAGTGAAAGACAAGAGTTCAATATTGGCTTATAATAACGCAATTGTTCGAAATATGAAATATGGAATGTCTCGGCCGAGAAGGATACTGACTATGACTTAATCTAATTAGTGAGTAGGTAGAAGTGAAGGGCTGAAGGCCAATGAATTTACGAGGTAGCTGAAGGCTCAGGAGTGTTTGATTTGGAATAACGGAAAAATACAAGTGATTCACTAATGTCCTCCCCTAATTCCCTTTGCTTTTCCTACGACAGACACAATACTAAATACTACGGTTACAAGTTACAATTCTCTGATCAGCTTTCTGGTGACTACACGTCAGGGCTTGGGCCAGATTTAAAGAGTCGACTTTCGCGTTGCTAGGGTACGAGACAGAGGTATTTCGCCACTTACGTGCACCAACTCCTTCGGATGGAGACAACAGGGTGATGTGCTCTTCGCTGCTCGGCTTCGGTCAGGGGAACGCCGTCCAGGTCGGAGGAGGCGAGGCTCTTTCCGACGGAGGTCCGACGACTGGCGGTGCGTGGAAAACCTGGACTATTGGCCGTCGAATCGGGCGCGAACGAATCAACACTCGGGTTCGACGGGGGATTTTCAGTTCGTATAAGGGTCCACTGTTACGGGATAGGAATTGGCTGATCTCCCAATTCCCGAGTTCTCACCCTGAAGGAACCACGATACACTCGTTCCTTCAGGTCACTTTCACAACACCGGGTCACAAGGGGTTGACTTGCTACGCGTCGGGTGTTCCGCTTCGATGTTCCGGTTCACTTCGCTTCGATGTCCCGGTTCACTTCGCTTCGATGTCCCGGTTCACTTCGATGTCCCGGTTCACTTCGATGTCCCGGTTCACTTCACTCCGTTCCGCGAACGGGGATTCCAACTTTCCTTCTCTTGAGTTCGGATACGACTGCTTGATGTTCGTTCTCTCAGTCCGCTCGTCAAGTCGCCTTCCCCTTCTACTCCTCCCTGGGTGTCTTGCGCCGCCCATCGCCTACCCAATCCAAAGAGGGCACGCCTTCCGCCCAGCTGGGGTTAGGCGTTTGGAGGGGAGAGGGGTCGTTCCGCCCCCCGCCGCCGAAGTTTCTTGACGGGGCGCTTGAAATCTGCCGCCCCGTTACACGGCGATTTAGATTTATTGTCACATATTGGATACGAACCGACGAAATATAGAAGTATGTATTTTAGAACTCACAATTTGCCAAATACTGGCCTTCTTCAGGATTGAAGATGGGGTAGCCGCCCTTGATAATTTCCGCACCTGTACAGACATTTTACGGTTAGTCACATCATCAAGCCATCAATTATTACAACGCTCTTACTACTTATCCTGTAAATGGTTGCCTGAACTTTAATAAGTGTATTCGAATAAAGCTATTAAATTGAAGGGAATTGATTCAGCCCACCAGATTATTTACTCACAAGGAAAAATAGGACTACCTAGAGTCTTGCAAGATCACCATACTTGGTAGGTAAGCCGTAAAACTAAACCTAAAACTTCGTTTTGTTATGTAATGTTGGCTGCTTTATCTACAATCTAACTAAATCAATGGTTCAGGTTTTCAGTTCTGCTCGAACTGTTGAAGGAAGTTCCAAGCAATTGCCATTTCTCAGAGATGCCTGCCGTACATTGAATTGATTCGAAGGAAAAAGTTCGTTCTCTATTAACTCCTAATACTGTAGTAGAAAACCATAAAGATACACAACGGTATACAACGCCCAATTGTCTACATTATGCGCTGTCAGAATAGCTCTGTCTAGAAATGGCTGAAGTACCGGTTCTCAAAGGAATCGATTTTTTAGAGAAAAAGTATCAATACTAACAGAGTATCGGAGATTTAATTCAAAATTTTGAGAATTGGCCAATTTTTTTTTATTTGGAAGGTATTTTTTGACAATAAGGGCATCCAATAACCACTGCAATCATGATGAAGAAGCAAAGAAGTGGCAATTGCACAAGTTAATTACACACTTTTATACTTTTTAACGTCGTTGTTCAATTAAAAGTAGCGGATACTAGGTAAATGATGCTAAAACCCTATTCTTGAAAAATTGATACTTTTAGAAAACTTGATTCAATTTTGAAATATTCTTTTTCCCCAAAAAGATTGATTCAATTTGAACAGATTTTTAAAAATAATCTATAATCCCAAGCTCCATCATTATTACCAAGGTTCTTGGGAGTAAGTACACTCTCATATCCACTCTCACGGATCATTCTCATCCTTCTGTGACGCAGATTTAGCTTGGTAGACATTTTCTATAGACCATACCTAATGACCAACCAGTATTTTTGGAATCTACAGTCATTTTTTTTCCAGAAACGACTGATAGAAGGAAACAAAGCAAAATCTGTATTTTTTTTACGTTTGGGAACACCCTTTGCTAACTTGATTTCACAAAAAAATATAACTTATTTATTAAATTTTCATTTTTAAAATTGAAATTTGTTGCTTATAGTAACTGGTGTCTTCAACAACCATAAGATTGTACATTGCTGAGCGTTCTGGTTATTTGCTCGTAACCATACAGAAGTGATTTAGACAGAAGATTTCAGACAAATTTGCATTTTACGTTTGGATCGGCTATTTATGATCACAAAATTGGACTTTAACGAGTTCTGGCCGGTAAAATTTGGCTAACCTGACAACTGTGTTCGAGAGAAATGCAAAACCACAAGTACAGGAGCCTTTCCATGTTTTGACAATACACCTCGACCGCCTTATTTCTGGAGTTTTTCTTGTGTTCCTTGGCTATAACAGACCCCATTGGTGCCCCTCCAAGGGGAAGGGGCACGCGACGGTTTTGGATAGGGTGAGGGAGTGCCCTTTAGTGCACATGCCCTCTGACTTTATCAGGAGGAAACCTCTAACTGAAAGGAGATTCAATGTGGTCATGAGTCCAAGATGCGGAACGGATCCGGCCTGGGGGTGTATGGCCCGGTGCCAGAATGGGAGCTCTCGCTCGCCCTTGGTATACTCGGTCACAGTATACCAGGCTGAGCTGCTCGCAATAGAGAAATGTGCTGAGGAGAACATGAGGAGAGCCTACCGAGGTAGGCGCATCCACATCTTCTCTGACAGCCAAGCAGCACTCAATGCCCTAATGGGATCGAGCTCTGACTCGAGGCTGGTACATTAGTGCTGGGAAGCCTTCCAGCTACTGAGTGGAACAAACAAGGTTGTCCTTACATGGGTCCTGCGCCACTCAGGGGTTGAGGGAAATGACCGAGCCGATGCTCTGGCCAGGCGTGGGTCGAGGACTGTTTTTACGGGACCTGAACCATGCCTAGGAATCTCCCGCACCCTACTATCGGGGTGGGTGGCAACCTGGGTTCGCTCCCAGCACCAGAGAGCTGAGAGCGGACGCGCACCAAGACACGGTCACACCATGATGACTGGTCCCAACAAAGGAAGGGCCACGAGATGCTTTAACCTTAACAGAGCTTCCCTGAGACTCACCGTTGGCTAATTTACAGGACACGGGGACTTCAGGAGGCATCTCTGCAGGATTGGGGTGCGCAATGGTACCCCTGACTGCAGATTCTGTGGCGAAGACGAGGAGACAGCGCCTCACATCGTCTTCAATTGTCCTGCCCTGGAACACAGGCGTTTCAGAACCTTCGGGACTTCGGACCGAAGGGACATCCTCAACCAGGAGAACCTGGTCGGAGCTCTGCTGGACCTAGTCGGGAACACGGAGCTTCGGCCAAGATGAGCTCCAGGGGTTAGCACAATGGGCCACTAGGTCCAAGTGTGGGGGGTGGACACTACAATGGACGCCCCCTTTACCCCTGTGTAATTAATCTAATCTACAGACTCCATTATGGACGGTTTGTTTTTGAGACAAGGGGTTAATAAAATGAGGTTTTCTCGGAAAAAGTAATTATAGACAACGTTGCTAACTAGCCGAGGTGTCAACAGCTGAACTTCTGTAGTAGATTTTCGGACCAATTCTGTACCATTTCCAAATCTTGGAAGCCCTCTATGTTCTTCTTGATACTATTATAAAACGCTTGAAGGTTTCTAAACCTTGCTTTCACAAGGTGTTAAAGAATTCAAATCATTGTCAGTTAGTATTCAAGTTCATGTCACGCTGAAAAAAATAAAATAATAACTTTCTAGGTTTTCGAGTGCGATACAACATTCAATAAAGCAGAATAAATTGCTATCAACATGTGTTTACCTCTCTGAGGCAGTGCACGTAGGTCTCCTTACGGGCGTTCCATTGCCATACACCTAATCGTGAAGTTGAAGCAGATATAAATGAGATGAAAATTCCGTTTTCTCCAATTTACAGTTTCAACCATGCAAATAAAAATACTGACACGAAACAGTCAGATTTTACTAATTTCACTACGTACGTGTTTTCATAAAATATCTTCTTTTTACAGTTTAATATTATGCTGGTACACAATAATGAAAGCTGTACGAATAAAAATTTCTGAACTAGTCAACAATTGAAGCTATATTGTATTTTTATTTTCTTGGGTTTTGACGAACACGACAACAAGGCAAAGATTCTGAATTAGTTGGGGCAAAACTATCGGATGTATATACAATTACAAAAAGTGTAGGTACTGTACCTTGAAATGGTAGAGGCACCTTCATGCGCCCCAGTTTAATATGTCGAAAATGGTGGATATTGCGGTACAGGTGTAGTATCCCACTACTTTCAATATCACAGTAACACTATTTTCTATTTATCTATTTATTCCTTCGCACAAGACATGAAAACTTGTTATGAAAACCTTGAAAATGAGACAACAACCTACTGCTATTTCCCATCCAAACATTCATTTAACCGAGAAATCGATGGGGAATCATCACGATGCGCATATCAATGGAAACAATGTTAATAATACGAGGATGGACCGATAAGTTTCCGGTCTGACCAAGAAAAACAAGGTTTTTAAGATTTCTCTTTTATGTAAGCCCCCAGGCTTGCTGCCTCCAAAAGGCTAGAAGGGAGGGAGCATGCGCCAGGATGCGCGCGCAGCTCCTGCCTGGACGTTGCATTTGGAGAGAGCTCCAGGGACTCATTGCCAAGGCGCCCAACCGGGCAGTTGTTGTCGAGGCGCCCCTTGGCCTTGGTGCCGAGGCGCCCAACATGGCGGAGTCATATATATTTTTGTAACCTGTCATGCAAGTGCAACTCACTCAGTCCATCCTGGCTTTGTCCTGTGCTCGCTCTGAAATGAACTGTGTTGAAGTCGACCAAAGCTGTAATATTGTGTTCCCCATGAGATAAAGGACTCAACTTAATAAGCCTCGCTGTGTACCTGCGGGACAGCGTGCCCCCTCCCATTTTCCCTTCAACGTCGACGCACGTTTTCGTCAGCCGGTATTGTGAGCGTGGTAATGAAGGTATTCATG
>CM034004.1:21637955-21670030 GCA_019603395.1 Cyrtorhinus lividipennis
GGGATAAAAACGATTAGGTTGCAGTCAGAGTAGTTCATATTACTCGCCATAATGGTCAGGTAAACAAGGGGGGTACGTTTATTGGGCTGAATGAAACCTGACTCAGATTTTTATTATCACTCACTGCATGAAGACAACAGGTTCTCATGAGGGGGATAAAAACGATTAGGTTGCAGTCAGAGTAGTTCATATTACTCCGCCATAATGGTCAGGTAAACAAGGGGGGTACGTTTATTGGGCTGAATGAAACCTGACTCAGATTTTTATTATCACTCATGAAAGACAACAGGTTCTCATGAGGGGGATAAAAACGATTAGGTTGCAGTCAGAGTAGTTCATATTACTCGCCATAATGGTCAGGTAAACAAGGGGGGTACGTTTATTGGGCTGATGAAACCTGACTCAGATTTTTATTATCACTGCATGAAGACAACAGGTTCTCATGAGGGGGATAAAAACGATTAGGTTGCAGTCAGAGTAGTTCATATTACTCGCCATAATGGTCAGTAAACAAGGGGGGTACGTTTATTGGGCTGAATAGAAACCTGACTCAGATTTTTATTATCACTGTATAAGACAACAGGTTCTCATGAGGGGGATAAAAACGATTAGGTTGCAGTCAGAGTAGTTCATATTACCCGCCATAATGGTCAGGTAAACAAGGGGGGTACGTTTATTGGGCTGAATGGAAACCTGACTCAGATTTTTATTATCACTGCATGAAGACAACAGGTTCTCATGAGGGGGATAAAAACGATTAGGTTGCAGTCAGAGTAGTTCATATTACTCGCCATAATGGTCAGGTAAACAAGGGGGGTACGTTTATTGGGCTGAATAGAAACCTGACTCAGATTTTATTATCACTGCATGAAGACAACAGGTTCTCATGAGGGGGATAAAAACGATTAGGTTGCAGTCAGAGTAGTTCATATTACTCGCCATAATGGTCAGGTAAACAAGGGGGGTACGTTTATTGGGCTGAATAGAAACCTGACTCAGATTTTATTATCACTGCATGAAGACAACAGGTTCTCATGAGGGGGATAAAAACGATTAGGTTGCAGTCAGAGTAGTTCATATTACTCGCCATAATGGTCAGGTAAACAAGGGGGGTACGTTTATTGGGCTGAATGGAAACCTGACTCAGATTTTTATTATCACTGCTATGAAAGACAACAGGTTCTCATGAGGGGGATAAAAACGATTAGGTTGCAGTCAGAGTAGTTCATATTACTCGCCATAATGGTCAGGTAAACAAGGGGGGTACGTTTATTGGGCTGAATGGAAACCTGACTCAGATTTTTATTATCACTGCATGAAGACAACAGGTTCTCATGAGGGGGATAAAAACGATTAGGTTGCAGTCAGAGTAGTTCATATTACTCGCCATAATGGTCAGGTAAACAAGGGGGGTACGTTTATTGGGCTGAATAGAAACCTGACTCAGATTTTTATTATCACTGCTATGAAGACAACAGGTTCTCATGAGGGGGATAAAAACGATTAGGTTGCAGTCAGAGTAGTTCATATTACTCGCCATAATGGTCAGGTAAACAAGGGGGGTACGTTTATTGGGCTGAATGGAAACCTGACTCAGATTTTTATTATCACTGCATGAAGACAACAGGTTCTCATGAGGGGGATAAAAACGATTAGGTTGCAGTCAGAGTAGTTCATATTACTCGCCATAATGGTCAGGTAAACAAGGGGGGTACGTTTATTGGGCTGAATGGAAACCTGACTCAGATTTTTATTATCACTGCATGAAGACAACAGGTTCTCATGAGGGGGATAAAAACGATTAGGTTGCAGTCAGAGTAGTTCATATTACTCGCCATAATGGTCAGGTAAACAAGGGGGGTACGTTTATTGGGCTGAATGGAAACCTGACTCAGATTTTTATTATCACTGCATGAAGACAACAGGTTCTCATGAGGGGGATAAAAACGATTAGGTTGCAGTCAGAGTAGTTCATATTACTCGCCATAATGGTCAGGTAAACAAGGGGGGTACGTTTATTGGGCTGAATAGGAAACCTGACTCAGATTTTTATTATCACTGCATGAAGACAACAGGTTCTCATGAGGGGGATAAAAACGATTAGGTTGCAGTCAGAGTAGTTCATATTACTCGCCATAATGGTCAGGTAAACAAGGGGGGTACGTTTATTGGGCTGAATGGAAACCTGACTCAGATTTTTATTATCACTGCATGAAGACAACAGGTTCTCATGAGGGGGATAAAAACGATTAGGTTGCAGTCAGAGTAGTTCATATTACTCGCCATAATGGTCAGGTAAACAAGGGGGGTACGTTTATTGGGCTGAATAGAAACCTGACTCAGATTTTTATTATCACTGCATGAAGACAACAGGTTCTCATGAGGGGGATAAAAACGATTAGGTTGCAGTCAGAGTAGTTCATATTACTCGCCATAATGGTCAGGTAAACAAGGGGGGTACGTTTATTGGGCTGAATGGAAACCTGACTCAGATTTTTATTATCACTGCATGAAGACAACAGGTTCTCATGAGGGGGATAAAAACGATTAGGTTGCAGTCAGAGTAGTTCATATTACTCGCCATAATGGTCAGGTAAACAAGGGGGGTACGTTTATTGGGCTGAATGGAAACCTGACTCAGATTTTTATTATCACTGCATGAAGACAACAGGTTCTCATGAGGGGGATAAAAACGATTAGGTTGCAGTCAGAGTAGTTCATATTACCCGCCATAATGGTCAGGTAAACAAGGGGGGTACGTTTATTGGGCTGAATAGAAACCTGACTCAGATTTTTATTATCACTGCATGAAGACAACAGGTTCTCATGAGGGGGATAAAAACGATTAGGTTGCAGTCAGAGTAGTTCATATTACTCGCCATAATGGTCAGGTAAACAAGGGGGGTACGTTTATTGGGCTGAATGGAAACCTGACTCAGATTTTTATTATCACTGCATGAAGACAACAGGTTCTCATGAGGGGGATAAAAACGATTAGGTTGCAGTCAGAGTAGTTCATATTACTCGCCATAATGGTCAGGTAAACAAGGGGGGTACGTTTATTGGGCTGAATGGAAACCTGACTCAGATTTTTATTATCACTGCATGAAGACAACAGGTTCTCATGAGGGGGATAAAAACGATTAGGTTGCAGTCAGAGTAGTTCATATTACTCGCCATAATGGTCAGGTAAACAAGGGGGGTACGTTTATTGGGCTGAATAGGAAACCTGACTCAGATTTTTATTATCACTGCATGAAGACAACAGGTTCTCATGAGGGGGATAAAAACGATTAGGTTGCAGTCAGAGTAGTTCATATTACTCGCCATAATGGTCAGGTAAACAAGGGGGGTACGTTTATTGGGCTGAATAGAAACCTGACTCAGATTTTTATTATCACTGCATGAAGACAACAGGTTCTCATGAGGGGGATAAAAACGATTAGGTTGCAGTCAGAGTAGTTCATATTACTCGCCATAATGGTCAGGTAAACAAGGGGGGTACGTTTATTGGGCTGAATGGAAACCTGACTCAGATTTTTATTATCACTGCATGAAGACAACAGGTTCTCATGAGGGGGATAAAAACGATTAGGTTGCAGTCAGAGTAGTTCATATTACTCGCCATAATGGTCAGGTAAACAAGGGGGGTACGTTTATTGGGCTGAATGGAAACCTGACTCAGATTTTTATTATCACTGTATGAAGACAACAGGTTCTCATGAGGGGGATAAAAACGATTAGGTTGCAGTCAGAGTAGTTCATATTACCCGCCATAATGGTCAGGTAAACAAGGGGGGTACGTTTATTGGGCTGAATGGAAACCTGACTCAGATTTTATTATCACTGCATGAAGACAACAGGTTCTCATGAGGGGGATAAAAACGATTAGGTTGCAGTCAGAGTAGTTCATATTACTCGCCATAATGGTCAGGTAAACAAGGGGGGTACGTTTATTGGGCTGAATAGAAACCTGACTCAGATTTTTATTATCACTGCATGAAGACAACAGGTTCTCATGAGGGGGATAAAAACGATTAGGTTGCAGTCAGAGTAGTTCATATTACTCGCCATAATGGTCAGGTAAACAAGGGGGGTACGTTTATTGGGCTGAATGGAAACCTGACTCAGATTTTTATTATCACTGCATGAAGACAACAGGTTCTCATGAGGGGGATAAAAACGATTAGGTTGCAGTCAGAGTAGTTCATATTACTCGCCATAATGGTCAGGTAAACAAGGGGGGGTACGTTTATTGGGCTGAATAGAAACCTGACTCAGATTTTTATTATCACTGCATGAAGACAACAGGTTCTCATGAGGGGGATAAAAACGATTAGGTTGCAGTCAGAGTAGTTCATATTACTCGCCATAATGGTCAGGTAAACAAGGGGGGTACGTTTATTGGGCTGAATAGAAACCTGACTCAGATTTTTATTATCACTGCATGAAGACAACAGGTTCTCATGAGGGGGATAAAAACGATTAGGTTGCAGTCAGAGTAGTTCATATTACTCGCCATAATGGTCAGGTAAACAAGGGGGGTACGTTTATTGGGCTGAATAGAAACCTGACTCAGATTTTTATTATCACTGTATGAAGACAACAGGTTCTCATGAGGGGGATAAAAACGATTAGGTTGCAGTCAGAGTAGTTCATATTACTCGCCATAATGGTCAGGTAAACAAGGGGGGTACGTTTATTGGGCTGAATAGGAAACCTGACTCAGATTTTTATTATCACTGCATGAAGACAACAGGTTCTCATGAGGGGGATAAAAACGATTAGGTTGCAGTCAGAGTAGTTCATATTACTCGCCATAATGGTCAGGTAAACAAGGGGGGTACGTTTATTGGGCTGAATAGAAACCTGACTCAGATTTTTATTATCACTGCATGAAGACAACAGGTTCTCATGAGGGGGATAAAAACGATTAGGTTGCAGTCAGAGTAGTTCATATTACTCGCCATAATGGTCAGGTAAACAAGGGGGGTACGTTTATTGGGCTGAATGGAAACCTGACTCAGATTTTTATTATCACTGCATGAAGACAACAGGTTCTCATGAGGGGGATAAAAACGATTAGGTTGCAGTCAGAGTAGTTCATATTACTCGCCATAATGGTCAGGTAAACAAGGGGGGTACGTTTATTGGGCTGAATAGGAAACCTGACTCAGATTTTTATTATCACTGCATGAAGACAACAGGTTCTCATGAGGGGGATAAAAACGATTAGGTTGCAGTCAGAGTAGTTCATATTACTCGCCATAATGGTCAGGTAAACAAGGGGGGTACGTTTATTGGGCTGAATGGAAACCTGACTCAGATTTTTATTATCACTGCATGAAGACAACAGGTTCTCATGAGGGGGATAAAAACGATTAGGTTGCAGTCAGAGTAGTTCATATTACTCGCCATAATGGTCAGGTAAACAAGGGGGGTACGTTTATTGGGCTGAATGGAAACCTGACTCAGATTTTTATTATCACTGCATGAAGACAACAGGTTCTCATGAGGGGGATAAAAACGATTAGGTTGCAGTCAGAGTAGTTCATATTACTCGCCATAATGGTCAGGTAAACAAGGGGGGTACGTTTATTGGGCTGAATGGAAACCTGACTCAGATTTTTATTATCACTGCATGAAGACAACAGGTTCTCATGAGGGGGATAAAAACGATTAGGTTGCAGTCAGAGTAGTTCATATTACTCGCCATAATG
Organism: Cyrtorhinus lividipennis; assembly: GCA_019603395.1. Classification (NCBI taxonomy): domain Eukaryota; kingdom Metazoa; phylum Arthropoda; class Insecta; order Hemiptera; family Miridae; genus Cyrtorhinus; species Cyrtorhinus lividipennis. Next base: position 21,643,676 of record CM034004.1, read on the forward strand.
GTCAGGTAAACAAGGGGGGTACGTTTATTGGGCTGAATAGGAAACCTGACTCAGATTTTTATTATCACTGCATGAAGACAACAGGTTCTCATGAGGGGGATAAAAACGATTAGGTTGCAGTCAGAGTAGTTCATATTACTCGCCATAATGGTCAGGTAAACAAGGGGGGTACGTTTATTGGGCTGAATAGAAACCTGACTCAGATTTTTATTATCACTGCATGAAGACAACAGGTTCTCATGAGGGGGATAAAAACGATTAGGTTGCAGTCAGAGTAGTTCATATTACTCGCCATAATGGTCAGGTAAACAAGGGGGGTACGTTTATTGGGCTGAATGGAAACCTGACTCAGATTTTTATTATCACTGCATGAAGACAACAGGTTCTCATGAGGGGGATAAAAACGATTAGGTTGCAGTCAGAGTAGTTCATATTACTCGCCATAATGGTCAGGTAAACAAGGGGGGTACGTTTATTGGGCTGAATGGAAACCTGACTCAGATTTTTATTATCACTGCATGAAGACAACAGGTTCTCATGAGGGGGATAAAAACGATTAGGTTGCAGTCAGAGTAGTTCATATTACTCGCCATAATGGTCAGGTAAACAAGGGGGGTACGTTTATTGGGCTGAATAGAAACCTGACTCAGATTTTTATTATCACTGCATGAAGACAACAGGTTCTCATGAGGGGGATAAAAACGATTAGGTTGCAGTCAGAGTAGTTCATATTACTCGCCATAATGGTCAGGTAAACAAGGGGGGTACGTTTATTGGGCTGAATGGAAACCTGACTCAGATTTTTATTATCACTGCATGAAGACAACAGGTTCTCATGAGGGGATAAAAACGATTAGGTTGCAGTCAGAGTAGTTCATATTACTCGCCATAATGGTCAGGTAAACAAGGGGGGTACGTTTATTGGGCTGAATGGAAACCTGACTCAGATTTTTATTATCACTGCATGAAGACAACAGGTTCTCATGAGGGGGATAAAAACGATTAGGTTGCAGTCAGAGTAGTTCATATTACTCGCCATAATGGTCAGGTAAACAAGGGGGGTACGTTTATTGGGCTGTATAGAAACCTGACTCAGATTTTTATTATCACTGCATGAAGACAACAGGTTCTCATGAGGGGGATAAAAACGATTAGGTTGCAGTCAGAGTAGTTCATATACCCGCCATAATGGTCTGGTAATTAAAGGGGGGACGTTTATTGGGCTGAATAGGAAACCTGACTCAGATTTTTATTATCACTGCATGAAGACAACAGGTTCTCATGAGGGGGATAAAAACGATTAGGTTGCAGTCAGAGTAGTTCATATTACTCGCCATAATGGTCAGGTAAACAAGGGGGGTACGTTTATTGGGCTGAATAGAAACCTGACTCAGATTTTTATTATCACTGCATGAAGACAACAGGTTCTCATGAGGGGGATAAAAACGATTAGGTTGCAGTCAGAGTAGTTCATATTACTCGCCATAATGGTCAGGTAAACAAGGGGGGTACGTTTATTGGGCTGAATAGAAACCTGACTCAGATTTTTATTATCACTGCATGAAGACAACAGGTTCTCATGAGGGGGATAAAAACGATTAGGTTGCAGTCAGAGTAGTTCATATTACTCGCCATAATGGTCAGGTAAACAAGGGGGGTACGTTTATTGGGCTGAATGGAAACCTGACTCAGATTTTTATTATCACTGCATGAAGACAACAGGTTCTCATGAGGGGGATAAAAACGATTAGGTTGCAGTCAGAGTAGTTCATATTACTCGCCATAATGGTCAGGTAAACAAGGGGGGTACGTTTATTGGGCTGTATAGAAACCTGACTCAGATTTTTATTATCACTGTATAAGACAACAGGTTCTCATGAGGGGGATAAAAACGATTAGGTTGCAGTCAGAGTAGTTCATAATACCCGCCATAATGGTCAGGTAAACAAGGGGGGTACGTTTATTGGGCTGAATGGAAACCTGACTCAGATTTTATTATCACTGCATGAAGACAACAGGTTCTCATGAGGGGGATAAAAACGATTAGGTTGCAAGTCAGAGTAGTTCATATTACTCGCCATAATGGTCAGGTAAACAAGGGGGGTACGTTTATTGGGCTGTATAGAAACCTGACTCAGATTTTTATTATCACTGCATGAAGACAACAGGTTCTCATGAGGGGGATAAAAACGATTAGGTTGCAGTCAGAGTAGTTCATATTACTCGTCATAATGGTCAGGTAAACAAGGGGGGTACGTTTATTGGGCTGAATAGAAACCTGACTCAGATTTTTATTATCACTGCATGAAGACAACAGGTTCTCATGAGGGGGATAAAAACGATTAGGTTGCAGTCAGAGTAGTTCATATTACTCGCCATAATGGTCAGGTAAACAAGGGGGGTACGTTTATTGGGCTGAATAGAAACCTGACTCAGATTTTTATTATCACTGTATAAAGACAACAGGTTCTCATGAGGTGGATAAAAACGATTAGGCTGCAGTCAGAGTAGTTCATAATACCCGCCATAATGGTCAGGTAAACAAGGGGGGTACGTTTATTGGGCTGAATGGAAACCTGACTCAGATTTTTATTATCACTGTATAAAGACAACAGTATGCTTTTGGTTGACAGTATGCTTACACAACAACTAGACAAAGAAATACACTATTGGAGAAATGTTTTAACAAGAGTTGTAGCGGCCGTTAAGGCCCTCACATCAAGGGGCCTTGCTTTAAGAGGTGACAATGAGGTAATTGGTTCTAATAGGAATGGCAATTTTTTGATGGCTTTAGAGCTGATATCCGAGTATAATAAATAACATATGAGTATATTAACTGTGAGTCTAAAAAAGGGGGGTGGGGGGCGGCAATTAGATTTAGCCTACAGGCGGCATACTCCTAAATCCGGCCCTGGTTTTGATGCCAAAGCGGTCGTACCCGCCGACTGACGGAAAGTACAAAGACGGAATTAAGACAGAATTACGTGTATGCGCAAGAAACACATGATAAATACTTCCGACGCAACAGCGGTCATATCCGCCGACTTACGGAAAGTACAAAGACGGAATTAAGACAGAATTACGTGTATGCGCAATGCGCTGAAAACTGAAATTGAAGCGAATTTCGTAATCGGAGTGAAATTGAAACTTGAAAAATTGTTGAAACGGAATTGCAGTTGAAATGGAAAGTTGATGTTAAAAATGAAACTGAACAAATCAGAGGCCGGAGGGCGAGTCGACGAGGTGCCTCCGAACCACCGCATCTGCGAAGTCCTCCTGAAACGAAAGTGGCCGATTATAAACTTGCGCAAACATATGTGAACGAGGTGACCAACCGGCCGCCTGGAAAATGGCATCCAACGGAACGCCTTCACACGCCGCCGCCGATACGGAGGCGTGACGAGTGGAGTGAGCCGAAAAAATGGACGTGTCGACCCCCGCCCCGGCCATAATAGACTTCACCCATCGACTAATAATAAAATAATATTATTTCCCGTCGTCCGAGCCGTGCTTCCTCTCGCCGGTTTTTACGGTGCCCAAGCCCGACGGCGAGGCCCGCTTTATTTTAAATCTGAAAGGCCTCAATCGTTTTCTCCGGCCTCCCCATTCTAAGCTGGAGGACCACCGGGTGCTTCTGCACCTTCTAGAGCCGGACACGTTCGCCGTCATCATAGATTTTTCCAAGGCTTTTTATCTGGTCCCCGTTCATCCGGCCGATCGACGGTTCTTAGTTTTCCGCTTTAGCGGTCGTTTATATTCAATGACATGCCTTCCAATGGGTCTTTCTACGGCCCCCTACGTATTCCATAAGTTAATGGGGCCCGTCGTGGCGCGCTCAAGGGATTTCTATTGTTAATTACCTTGACGATTCTGTGCTGTTAGCGCGCTCCTCTTTAGCTTGTTCACGTGATCGAGACGTGGCTCTAAAGCTCTTCCGGAGCCTCGGGCTGATCGTCAACGTCAATAAATGTCGGCTAGTGCCCTCCACCAATTTTACCTTTTTAGGGTTCTCTTTCTCCTCCGGCCCGATGACCATTGGCCTTCCCGCCCCCAAGCGGGCGAGTGTTTCAGCGCTCGCCTCCAAGTGGGTGCAGAGGCGGAGGGGCTCTATCCGCGCGCTCTCAGTCCTCATCGGCAAGTTGGTCGCCGATACGGCCACACCCATCTTCGTCTACTCGAGCGGGAGCGGTTTTTGTCCCTCCAGCTTTTTCCCGATGACTACGAGGCTAATCTCGTGCTTTCGAGTGACGCGGTCGTGGACCTCGAGTGGTGGGTTTCTGCCCTCCGAGGTCCCCCGGTCCCTATTCTCTCCGATACTTATGATCACATAATTTTTTCCGACGCCTCCCTGACGGGATGGGGCGGTTACTCCCACCCCCACACGGCCCACGGGTGGTGGTCTGGCACGGAAAAAACGGACCACATTAACCTCTTAGAGCTGAAGGCGGCTTTTCATGCGCTACAGGCCTTTGCCAGTGCTTGGAGCTCGTCTTCTATCCTGCTCCGTCTAGACAACACCACAGCCATCGGGGGGGGGGGGGGGGGGGGGGGGGTCCGACGTCGGCTAGCCGTCGGCTGGCCGACTAACGTCTACGGGCCTCCCGTGCCGTTACGTTATGATGACGTTCGCGGTTAGGGCTGTCAACTCTGACCTCGACAATTAACGTCGACTGTTCTCGAAAAATGATGACCTCGGAAAATTAAGTCAACTGATCTCGAAAAATGATGACCTTGAAAAATAAGTCGACTGTTCTCGAAAAATGACGTCAGCTGACCTTGATAACATCGATGACGTCATGTGTTGCGGTACGATCACTTTTATTCTACTGTCATTGACTATTATCAAGTCTAGAAGAGTGCTGGAGTTCGCCGAGTGATGCGTCGCCGCAAACAGAAGAAATCGTAGGCCCAGAGAATCCAAAATTCTGCGCAGCTGACGACTGTAGGCATTGTTGGTCAATAAATCGGAGTTGAAGTCACCTAAAATAACCACGTGGCTGTAGACCGCTAAAAACTTGGAGACCTCACCAAAGACCTCTCCCACCACCAACTTAGCGCATCTATGTTCCAATTCCACAAATATGAATTCTGGGCTTTTAGAATAGGTCGGAGAAGAGGTACTCAAAACCCGAAAGTTTAGCTTCTCATGAACCAACAAGGCTACCCCTCCTCTTGCATCCCCGACTCGATCGTTTCGGACCCAATTATACTCCTGCACTTTAACTGACAGCGATGTGATACTCGGCTTTAGGAAGGTCTCTGAAATCGCCAAAATGTCAAAAATTCCACCTCCTACGATTGCCCTGATGTCGTCAAGATGAGCGACAACGGATTCGGCGATTACATGAGCGAGATTGACATTTTTTTTCTAACAGCGCCCATCTGTGCGCGAATAGTGCTGTTAATAGGGATGATCGATACCGGGGGAGGATCGATATGAGTACTAGTATTGGTATCGAAAGAATGGTATCGATACCAAGCAAGTATCGGATCAAAAGTATCGATACCAACTAATATCGGTATCGAATCAAAACTCGGCACTCCGCGTCTCGCCAGGGGGGCTGCCCCCGGTTACCACTATTAACATACTTCAGACGAAATTATTGAAACACAGGATGTGTTTTACTGATGCTTTTCACGCAATTTCGCTACATTCCTCCCACTAAATCAGAACCTTATATAATCACCGCGTCACACACTTAAGTAAATCACCTTATCCATGAACACAACTAACAACAAAGTGACCATGGAACAAAATAACACATTTTTAACACTGTTTTATTACTGGTTCGATAGCTAGGCATTCTTCTTCTTCACAAGACTACCCCTATCCAAAGCAGGGAAGAGGAATCTCTCTCCGAAGCTTCTGGCCCTTCGAGTATATACCTTAGTCTATGTTATATACCCTCGAGTCTATAGTAAATACTCGAAGTTCTGGCCAAAACAAGTGTAGCAACCTTTAGGAGAGGGCTTTCTTGATTCTTAATTGGTAACTTTTAACAAAAATTTGAGGTACTGTTATTGTTCTATACTTTATCGATCCCGATTATTTTTTCCGATACCAGTATCGGTATCAAAAGCAATGTATCGATACCAAAATGATTGGTATCGGAAGAAAAGTATCGATACCGTATCGATATCGATCGGTATCGGTCATCCCTAGCTGTTAATCGTAGTCATGGAGGTCTGAAAGGAGCAAGGAGCTATTTAAATAACAGACATATTCAATGGGGTGTCTAAACAGTGTGAGACAATTACCTAAATGCCAATTGAAAGAGTGAATAAAGAAAAGCAAAAATTCAACGAGGAGAAGCGATAAGTGGGAGCCAGGTGACGATGATGTGCCGATTGCGATGATAAGTTTTTTTTGATAGTTTTTTTGGCTGTATCGGGCCAGCCGGACGACCGTTTTGGTTGGTTATTCCTTGAATAATCAACCTATGTTTTCATGCAAATAGTCAACCTCTCCGATTCGGCTCAAAATTTTTTTCTGGACGTTTCATGGTGTCTAGATCAAAAAATGTCAATGTCCGTCCGCCGTACGCCGTCCGCCGTACGCCGTCCGCCGTCCACCGTCCGCCGTCCGCCGTCCACGCCGTTTTTGGTAGTAGAAAATTTTCTAAAAATCTGAAATTTGGGTCAGGGGTCTGTTCCCGGCCTACGACGGTCCTCCAAGCTTTTCAGCTCAATCGGACCAAATTTGGGCGGGGTAGGGGTCAAAATGTGTTTTTTGAAAAATGAATTTTGAGATTTTGGGCGATCTAGGCGAGTGGGGTATCATTTTCCACTAAATTTTAGACGCTGAATCCAATGAAATGGGTCCCAGAACGATCGGCACCCACTGGAAGAAGTTATGGGTCAAATTGGGTATATATTACCCACTTTGAATACGTGTTTATGAGATTTCTGGTACTTAGGCGTGGGGGTATCATTTTCCACTAATCATGGACACTGAATCGATTGGAATGGGTCTGGGACCCGCCACCCCACCTTTTTCCCCATTTCCCCCTTGTTTTTCAATTTTTCATGCGCCTGGTCCAAGGACCCAACCTGTCGGAGCCGCTGTGAGACGGGGGTTTCCAGAGCAGCCCCACTCCGAAAGAAGGTTACATAAGGCTGAACGGGCCGCCGAAAAGGACACTTTTTGGTCTTCCGAGTGAAGGAACACATCGGACAGCGATTGGCCCTCGCTGACGTCTCCTCACCTGGAAGCCTGAGTCCGAGCCGATTAGCCCCGTCTCGTCGCTTCAGCGCCTGGATCTCCTTCGTAACATCGAAGTCCCAACTACCTCGAGACACCTCTGGGAGTCCTCGCTACAGCCTGGTCTGAGCCTTCGCCGCAGCTGGATCTTCAGGTATCTTCCGAGGAGAGACTTTAGGGAGGGATTGTTTCGAAGGGGTATTATCCTATGTTTGAGCTGGGCAGGGTTTTCAAAATAATGAATAACACGACTACCTTCTCGTGAAAATAAAATGTATAATCGGCAGGCAAATAATTTCAGTTGAGAATAGATTAGGTTTAAAATTAATATAAGAAAATAGGAATAAAATAAAATTGGTACCTTGAATAAACTGAGGAGCTCCTTCTAAAGAACAAAAAATAATAATGCACAATGACACGAGAGGGGGGAAAGGAAGGCAAGGATAATTCGGTTGGGAGACGCTCGAGATAATGAGAATGCGGTTACGATGCGTTTGAGCTCGGTTGAGATGCGATTGAGCTCGGTTGATTTGAGTCGAGTTGAGTAGAGTAGAATAGAGTCGAGAATAAATAGACGGAGACGAGACGAGATGAGATGAGATGAGACGAGACGACACGAGGATGAGGTTCCCAGGCTCTCCGAAGAATCCTTGCGATTTGATGGCGGAAGTACGAACTGGTGAGAATGCGAAGAGAAGATCTCGTTGATATAAATTGGTTCGCACTTGATCGAGCGGTTTGCGTACGACTGACGAGCTCGGAGGAGATGGGTGAGTAGGGAAAGCCCTCCCACCTAAGCGTTACATATAAGTAACGCGCGGCGCGTGGCGGGAATAGAGTTGGCGTAAACATAACCGCCCACCAAAATTTTGACAAAATAAAATTTTAATGTAAAGGCTCTTCGTTTTCTGAAGAATTGAGAGGAAGAAGTGGAACCAGTTGCACGACAGGGCGGCGGTACGTGTGATTGGAGGCGGTCTTAACTGAGGCGACGCGGACCACCCCATCAGACCCAGGATGTACCTCCATCACACGCGCGGATGGCCAATGTTGAACGGGAAGCGCTGGCTGCTTCAGTAAAACTAAGTCTCCAATTCGTAAGTTGGGATGGTTATCCTTCCACTTGACTCGTTTTTGTAGCGTTGAGAGGTAATCTTGGTGCCACTTGGACCAAAAGTGTTGAGAGTACCGCTTCACTAGCTGCCATCGGTGGAGGGAATTTTCTCTTCTGTCAAGGAGTGAAGGCTCTGGGTATGAGAGAAGGTTGCCGCCCACCAAGAAATGACCTGGGGAGAGATACGCGACATCCTCAGGATCGGAGGAGACTGGGCAAAGTGGTCTTGAATTGAGGATGGCTTCATACCGGGCAAACAGTGTAGATAACTCCTCGTAGGTGAGGGGAGTGTTGGCAGCAGAGATTCGCATTAGTCTCTTGACCGACCGCACACCGCTTTCCCAGAGACCGCCGAAGTGCGGGGCTGCCGGTGGATTGAAGTGCCACACAATCTCCTTTGTCAACGCGTAGCGGTGGATATCTTCCTTCGTAGACGAATCTCGAAACCAAGCGTAGAAATCCTTGAGAAGATTGGCGGCTCCTACGAAGTTGGTGCCAGAGTCGGAATAGACGTCGGATGGTAGGCCTCTCCTGCTTAGAAATCGGTCGAAGGACGCGATGAAGGCAGCGGTTGTCAGTTGTGTGACGGCCTCAAGATGAAGGGCTTTGGTCTGCATGCAGACGAATAGGCAGAGGTACACCTTGGAAGTTTGAGACCTTCTACGAAGTGAGTCTCTCATCAGGAAAGGACCAGCGAAATCGCAGCCAACGTGCTGAAACGCGTGCTTCCCTTGGACCCTGAAATGCGGTAAATCGGCCATAATCGGTGTTTTAGGTGCAGCATTCTGCTTGAAACATGCAACGCATAGGGATGTACGTTTTCGGACTATCCTTCTTAGATTTGGGATCCAATAACGCATCTGGATCATAGACCCCACAAATCTAGGAATTTCAACTTTGCGAAGATGAGGAAGCTCACTGACAAACGAATCCCACTCTGCCTGCATCGAGTCCGACAATTTAGTGTCCCAGTCAAGACCCTCCTTCCATATAGTTTGTATGAAGTTCTTCATTGCTAGCACAGACGGAGTGAGGAAGCCTAAGGGATCATAAATTTTTGAGACCGCAGACAGGATTGCTCTCTTCGTATAGACAGGACCGGGTGAGCTGACGGAATATGAAAAGGAATCACTTGCCGGGTCCCACTGTAGGCCTAGCAATTTAATTTTGGGTTCAGGTTCATCTTCCATTGCAATTGGAACAGGCCCATTGAATGGGGCATCGACTCGAGCTAAGAGTTCCCTCGAGTTGCTAGCCCACTTACTTAGCTTTAAGCCTGCCTTCTCCATAATGCCGACGAGTTGAGATTGTAGTTCAAGCGCAGTGTCGATAGAAGAGCTACCAGTCAAAAAATCATCAATATAAACGTCATTGATCAGAATTTCGCTAGCTAGGGGAAATTTATTACCCTCATCTACTTTCAGCTGATGCAGCACTCGAATAGATTGATATGGGCTCGATCTTAGGCCGTATGTGACGGTGTTTAGCTCGTAAATTTGAAGAGGGAGAGATGGATCCTTGCGCCAGTAAATGTGTTGAAGGTCACGATCGTCAGGATGAATCCAAATTTCCCGAAACATTTTGACAATATCAGCTGAGAACACATATGCGTGAATTCTATAATTCAAAAGAACTAGAAAAATCGCCGTTTGTAGCTTTTGACCAGTCATTAAAAAATCGTTCAACGACCCTGGCTCCGTTGAATAACTTCCATTGAAAACTACCCTTAACTTGGTTTCGTTTCTTTCTTCTTTAAAAACGGGGTGATGAGGAATTACATAACGAGAAGGATTGCGGGTAGGAGTCATGTGGCCGAGGTCGATGTAATCGTCCATAAACTTGGTATACTGAGCCCTTAGTTGAGAGTTTTTGACGAGCTTGGACTCAAGGTTAAGAAACATCTTGAGCGAGGACTCGGCAGAGTCAGCAAGTCCTGGAGGAGGCTCAGAAAGAAGAGGAAGTTTAAGGATGTACTGACCTTCAGAGTTTCGAGAATGGGTAGTTTTAAAGTGTTGCTCACACGCTTCGTCTACTGGGTTTTTAGCGGCGGGATGAAAGGACTCTTCGATTTCCCAGAATCGTCTTAAACTGTCGTGAAGGTCGTCCACGGGCGTAGAGGCGAAAAGTGTTGTGACTTCTCCCACTGGAGGGATACTATTCACGGCTCCAATGACAATGTCTCCAAAAATCGAGGATAACACCTTTGGCATCCCTTTTTCGATCTCATGAATTGTCCCAGTCAAGATGTCGGCGAACAGGTCGGCGCCTAAAAGGAAATCGATTCGTGAGGGCTTGGAAAAGTCAGGGTCAGCAAGGGCGAATTTAGAGTAACGCATGACAATGTCGTAGGGAACTTCAAAGTTTGGCAGATAGGTGGTAATATCGTTTACTACAACCGCATTGGTGGTGAGTGGCTCTGCTCCGTCGCTCCTAGAACGGATCAAACAACTAACCTTTCCTTTGGCGCCTGAAAAAGGTGTGTCGCCTATTCCTGAGATGAGTTTTTTGAACGGAACGGATTTGAGGCCTAAGCGGTTGAGCATTATTTGGAGGGTTATAAAGGAGTGTGAACTACCACTATCGATAACAATCCTTATGAGGTGAAAAATTCCACGAGCATCTCGGATTTCTGCTATGGCGGTGCCTAATAAGACATTGCATGACGTGGGGGCTACAAGAGAGTGTAGTGTAGCTGGCTTGGAGCTGGATTGATGAAAGGCGCTAGGACCAGTTGAGGAATTAAATACGGACTCTTTATGTAGCAATGAATGATGACGGACTGGACAATATTTGCAGTGAAGTTTAGACTTACAAGAATCCACATCATTATGGGAAGTCGATAAACAGTTGACGCAGCCACGCCAGTTCTTGATCCATTGCAATCTCTGCTCTACGCTTGCCCCTTTGAACTTGTTACAATAATATAAATTGTGACTAGGTGACATATTGCAGATTTGGCACCGGGTGGTAGTCAGAGGGGTAGTAGAACCCCTCTCACCACTTGTTACCAAGGCATGAGACTTGTTACCTGATGAGTGCCGGTGATTCTTGGTGTCTGCGGGTCGGTGTTGTGTATGTGACGAGTCGGGAGTCGTTTGCGCTAGCTGGAGGGCTAGCAACCGATCTCGCACGAACCTACACAGGTCCGAAAACTTGGGGAAGTCGGTTCCCTTAGAGGCAAGTTCAAACTGTTCCCTGGTCCGTGGGTCCAACTTGCAGACCGCTAGATGGAACAATATAAAATCACTCTCATCAGGTATCGACAATTTATGGAAGGCGGAGATGTTGTCGGAGATCTCCGTCAGAAACCGATTCAAATTTTCAGGAGTTGACTTTGAAATGGGGTTGAAATTAGTCAATTTATTTAGATAGTTGGAGGCAAGCATACGCTTATTGTCGAAGGTGTCCTCGAGCACCTTCCAAGCCAATTCATAATTACCTCCTTCGAGTTTAAAGGCAGAAATGATAGTTGATGCTGGGCCCGATAACGAACGAGTTAGGTAGTGAAACTTCTTGATATCAGAAAGCCTATCGTCTTCGTGAATTAAGGAACGGAACGTGTCTCGAAACTTTGGCCATTCGAGAATTTGACCATCAAATGTTGGTAAAGGTATTGGTTGGAGAAAAGAGTCGACATTGTTATTGATGATAGTCCTCCCTTCTTCACTAACGGACGACTGAGTTTTGGCTCTCTCCGATTTCTCCTGAGCCAAAATGGACTCATAATAAGCATTAGATTCGTAGTATGCTGAGCGGACAGAATTAAAAAATTGCTTGTCATCCGGAGTAGGAAAAGTATCGCTGAGACCTTCCAACTCCACCCACAGGTTCTCGTACCTGGAGTAATATTTTTCTAGCGTTCTAAACATACCTTTAAACAATATACTCTTCCGTGCATCTGCACACGCTGCTTTTCCTTGATCATGAATTGCGGAGACTTCATGACCCGCCAATTTTAATTGCCGTTTGAGGGAGTCAATCTTCATTTTCAATCGCGCTGCTTCGTCGTCATCTGATTTCGCGACCGGAATTGTCGGGTTGGGATCTGTTGGCATGACGAAGAAGATAAGGAGGGAAAGTGTTGGATTGTGGGATCGAAGGACGTGGGGAATGAGGTACAATGATCGTACACAAGTTCAAGGTTATTTTGAACAAGATAGATATGTATAGCAACAAAGATAGCTAGCGATCCCTTGACGAAGGACAATAGGGGCAACGCAACACTGCTCAAGATCGTGCATGAAATATCTTATCTAGGATCCCGCAACGAGGGGCTTCCAGGAGATCGAGAAATTATTTTATGGAATTTGGAGTACAACTGAACTGAAATTATGCCTGCAACCACGTTCTGCTACCAAAATGTTTGAGCTGGGCAGGGTTTTCAAAATAATGAATAACACGACTACCTTCTCGTGAAAATAAAATGTATAATCGGCAGGCAAATAATTTCAGTTGAGAATAGATTAGGTTTAAAATTAATATAAGAAAATAGGAATAAAATAAAATTGGTACCTTGAATAAACTGAGGAGCTCCTTCTAAAGAACAAAAAATAATAATGCACAATGACACGAGAGGGGGGAAAGGAAGGCAAGGATAATTCGGTTGGGAGACGCTCGAGATAATGAGAATGCGGTTACGATGCGTTTGAGCTCGGTTGAGATGCGATTGAGCTCGGTTGATTTGAGTCGAGTTGAGTAGAGTAGAATAGAGTCGAGAATAAATAGACGGAGACGAGACGAGATGAGATGAGATGAGACGAGACGACACGAGGATGAGGTTCCCAGGCTCTCCGAAGAATCCTTGCGATTTGATGGCGGAAGTACGAACTGGTGAGAATGCGAAGAGAAGATCTCGTTGATATAAATTGGTTCGCACTTGATCGAGCGGTTTGCATACGACTGACGAGCTCGGAGGAGATGGGTGAGTAGGGAAAGCCCTCCCACCTAAGCGTTACATATAAGTAACGCGCGGCGCGTGGCGGGAATAGAGTTGGCGTAAACATCCTATATAATTGAATAAAGGGGGTAGATGTAATAGACAGGTTGTACGTTTTCTATTCTTCCCTGCGCCTACTCCTTGAATTCAATTAAGGCACTGACATAATGGTGGAGTAGCGCCTAGGTTTAGGTTCGCCCCCAATAACTGGTTGATAGGCTTAACAAGCAAAAATAATAAATAAAATTAACGTAATAAAATTAACGATTTAACAACGTACGTAAATAAATAAAATTAATAAATAAAGAAGTAAACGTTCAAGAAAGAAAACAGGAATTGATTTTGAAGGGTTATTGATCAATGGATTTAGACTATTAATTTCGATCGAAGGGTTTTAATTAGCAACTTATTTCAGTGTCTCTCTCGATTGTTATGTTATGGTTATATTTTATTTGTATGTGCATGCTAGTTAAGATTTTCTTATTCCGCATGGTGTTTGGCTTTAGGCTAGTGAACCCCGTTTATAGCACAAAGTTGCAAGTAATAATCATTTTGTATTGCGAATTTTGATGGAAAACGCTACGAGTGAACTTTCTCTAGCAAATAAGTAGGGACCTAGACAACAGAGCTCTAAGCCTGTTGTACAAGCCGGTGTTAAAGCTTGTCTTGTGAATTGAAACAAAAGTTCTTGTTCTACAAGTCAAATCAGGGAGTTCATACGGGGTAGAAAGACCTGGACTTAAGCATTTTGTACGGAAAAGGTCAGACATTTCAGCAAAACAGCAGAAAAGTAAATTCATCCCGAATTTAGAAGTCAAAACACGTAGGCAGGACCCAGTAAATAAAAAGGCATGTATTGCAACGCAATGCATTTTGTATAAGTCACGTACAAATTGGAAATGACTTATGCAAGCAGCAGAAAAAGCTGTCGCCAAAATATATAAAATACTTGTTGAAGGACCTCTGAGACTTACAGGTGAAGGCACAAACAGATCCACCTAAGCAGGAGATGTGTTTGTGAAACAACTGCAAGGAAAGGGAAACGCTCGAATGAGATGTCCATGTTAAATTCATCCTGATATTTATAATATATGTACACGTGTGTTAGATGACGGACACGACACCGATCGAGATTTTATTGGTGAAAAGATTAATTGATCGGTATCATAGAGGGCCCACGGAACCGGTTGGTAGCCTAAATCATCTGACTGCAGATAACTACAAGCGCGTAGCTTTTTACTTAGAGTTGCCTCAAATTAATAGAGATACGATACGGACGAACTTGACGCTGTAATAGACAGGTTGTACGTTTTATATTCTTCCCTGCGCCTACTCCTTGAATTCAATTAAGGCACTGACACTAAGGTGGGGACAATTTTATAAAATAGGGGGAAAACGTGGTTGTGCCCATTTTATTCTTGCAGACCCATTTTTGTTTCATAACCAGTTTTGAGATTGGTATTGAAACCAGTTTTGAAATTGGTTGCGAAACCAGTTTTGAAATGGGTTTCAAAACCAGTTTTGAAATCGGTTGCAAAACCAGTTTTGAAACGGGTTGCAAAACCAGTTTTAAAATCAGTTGCGCAACCAGTTTTGAAATCAGTTGCGCAACCAGTTTTGAAATCGATGCGCAACCAGTTTTACAATCAATTGCTCAACCAGTTTTAAAATCAGTTGCGCAACCAGTTTAAAAATCAGTTGCGCAACCAGTTTTAAAATCGGTTGCGCAACCAGTTTAAAAATCAGTTGCGCAACCAGTTATAAATTTGGTTGCGCAACCAGTTTTGAAATCAGTTGCGCAACCAGTTTAAAAATCAGTTGCGCAACCAGTTATAAATTCAATTGCGCAACCAGTTTTAAAATTGATTGCGCAACCAGTTTTGAAATCAGTTGCGCAACCAGTTTCAAAATTGATTGCGCAACCAGTTTTAAAATTGATTGCGCAACCAGTTTTTATATTGGTTGCGCAACCAGTTTTGAAATTGGTCGCGCAACCAGTTTTAAAATTGGTTGCGCAACCAGTTTTGAAATTGGTTGTGCAACCAGTTTTGAAATTGGTTGTGCAACCAGTTTTGAAATTAGTTGCGCAACCAGTTTAGAAATCGGTTGCGCAACCAGTAATGAAATCGATTGCGCAACCAGTTTTGAAATCGATTGCGCAACCAGTTTTACAATAGGTTGAGCAACCAGTTTTGAAATCGGTTGCGCAACCAGTTTTGAATTGGGTAGCGTTATCAGTTTTGATATCGGTTGCGCAACCAGTTTTTGTATCGGTTGCGCAACCAGTATGAAATCGGTTGCGCAACCAGTTTTGAAATCGGTTGCGCAACCAGTATTGTAGGGTATACTACCGAGTAGGGTATCATATTCGACTAAATTTTTGACCCTCAATCGATTGGAATGGGTCTGGGACCCGCCACACCCACTGTTTCCCCCATTCAAGGAATAACCAACCTGTGTGTAAGAATTTGCAGATTTTTTTTATCTAGACATCATAAAACCAGTTTTGAAATCGGTTGCGCAACCAGTTTAAAAATCAGTTGCGCAACCAGTTTTAAAATTGGTTGCGCAACCAGTTTTGAAATTGGTTGTGCAACCAGTTTTGAAATCAGTTGCCCAACTAGTTTAAAAATCAGTTGCGCAACTGATTTCAAAACTGGTTGCGCAATCGATATAAAAACTGGTTGCGCAATCGATATAAAAACTGGTTGCGCAATCAATTTTAAAACTGGTTGCGCAATCAATTTCAAAACTGGTTGCGCAACTGAATTTTAAACTGGTTGCGCAACCAGTTTCAAAATCGATTGCGCAACCAGTTTTGAAATTGATTGCGCAACCAGTTTAGAAATCGGTTGCGCAACCAGTAATGAAATCGATTGCGCAACCAGTTTTGAAATCGATTGCGCAACCAGTTTTACAATAGGTTGAGCACCCAGTTTTGAAATCGGTTGCAAAACCAGTTTTGAAACGGGTTGCAAAACCAGTTTTAAAATCAGTTGCGCAACCAGTTTTGAAATCAGTTGCGCAACCAGTTTTGAAATTGATGCGCAACCAGTTTTACAATCGATTGCTCAACCAGTTTTAAAATCAGTTGCGCAACCAGTTTAAAAATCAGTTGCGCAACCAGTTTTAAAATCGGTTGCGCAACCAGTTTTAAAATTGATTGCGCAACCAGTTTTGAAATTGATTGCGCAACCAGTTTTGATATCGGTTGCGCAACCAGTTTTAAAATTGGTTGTGCAACCAGTTTTGAAATCACTTGCCCAACCAGTTTAAAAATCAGTTGCGCAACTGATTTCAAAACTGGTTGCGCAATCGATATAAAAACTGGTTGCGCAATCAATTTTAAAACTGGTTGCGCAATCGAATTTATAACTGGTTGCGCAACTGATTTTTAAACTGGTTGCGCAACCAGTTTTAAAATTGATTGCGCAACCAGTTTTGAAATTGATTGCGCAACCAGTTTAGAAATCGGTTGCGCAACCAGTAATGAAATCGATTGCGCAACCAGTTTTGAAATCGATTGCGCAACCAGTTTTACAATAGGTTGAGCAACCAGTTTTGAAATCGGTTGCGCAACCAGTTTTGAATTGGGTAGCGTTATCAGTTTTGATATCGGTTGCGCAACCAGTTTTGAAATCGGTTGCGCAACCAGTATAGTAGGGTATACTACCGAGTAGGGTATCATATTCGACTAAATTTTTGACCCTCAATCGATTGGAATGGGTCTGGGACCCGCCACACCCACTGTTTCCCCCATTCAAGGAATAACCAACCCGTGTGTAAGAATTTGCAGATTTTTTTTTACCTAGACACCATAAAACGTCCAGAAAAAAATTTTGAGCCAAATCGGAGAGGTTGACCATTTGCATGAAAACATAGGTTGATTATTCAAGGAATAACCAACCAAAAGGTCAATGTCCGTCCGCCGTCCGCCGTCCGCCGTCCACGCCGTTTTTGGTAGTAGAAAATTTTCTAAAAATCTGAAATTTGGGTCAGGGGTCTGTTCCCGGCCTAGGACGGTCCTCCAAGCTTTTCAGCCCAATCGGACCAAATTTGGGCGGGGTAGGGGTCAAAATGTGTTTTTTGAAAAATGGATTTTCGAGATTTTGGGCAATCTAGGCGAGTGAGGTATCATTTTCCACTAAATTTTGGGCGCTGAATCAAATGAAATGTGTCCCAGAACGATCGGCGCCCACTGGGAGAAGTAATGGGTCCAATTGGGTATATAATACCCATTTTGAATATGTGTTTTTGAGATTTCTGGAACCTAGGCGTGTGGGGTATTATTTTCCACTAAATCTTGGAAGCTGAATCCAATGAAGTGGGTCTCAGGACGATTGGCACCCACTGGAAGAAGTAATGGGTCAAATTGGGTATATATTACTCATTTTAAATATGTGTTTTCGAGATTTCTGGAACCTGGGCGTGTGGGGTATCATTTTCCACTAAATTTTGGATCCTGAATCGATTGGAATGGGTCTGGGACCCGCCGCACCCACCGTTATCCCCATTTCCCCCATGTTGAAGAAATGAGTCTCCATGCGCCTGGTCCAAGGAATAACCAACCCCTGTGTAAGAATTTGCAGCGTTTTTCTAACAGCGCCCATCTGTGCGCGAATAGTGCTGTTAATCGTAGTCATGGAGATCTGAAAGGAGCAAGGAGCTATTTAAATAACAGACATTCAATGGGGTGTCTAAACAATGTGAGACAATTAAATGCCAATTGAAAGAGTGAATAAAGAAAAGCAAAAATTCAACTAGGAGAAGCGATAAGTGGGAGCCAGGTGACGATGATGTGCCGATTGCGATGATCAGTTTCTTGATAGTTTTTTTGGCTGTATCGGGCCAGCCGGACGACCGTTTTTTGATGACAAATCCTTCAGATCACTCGCGACTCGAATCAGGTGGGGTCGGTCGTTTTCATCTCTCTTCAAATAAATATTCCCGTTACCGACCCACGCGAATTTGAAGGAGTTCTCTCTCCTGTATGCCTTCGCAGCACCATGAAGTTTTCGCTTGTGCGCGGTGAGGCTGTGATTTATGTAAATCCTCGATGACTCGCCCACCAGAAAACCCAGATCCCTCGACGTCAGATTTGCCTACGCATCAAGGAATCCTTGTCAGTTTTCCGGACAAATGAAACAAAAATTGAGCCGGGGGAGGGTGTCTCGGGGTGGGGAGGACGGCGCCTGAAGCAGTTGTTGATGAAATCACGCGGAATGTCAACACATAAAGGTGGCGGTTCGCGCCGCGACAGAGACAGGAGACAGCGAGACGGTCGCTGCTCCGGACCAGTAGTGTCTCCGTCGCGCTCGTGAAAGCACACGTGTTTAGTGTTCAAAAATGAGTTTTTCTGACGAAGACTGTGAGAATCTGATTGAACTAATCAGGCAGCACCCTCCGCTATACAATGCACAACTAGACTCCTACAGAGACGAACATTTGAAGGACAATAAAATATTCTAAACATCTGAGACAGCAAACCGAACGCATTTTCCGATACTCGTCTCGCACGACAAAGGCGGTAGTTAAATATTTCTTCGCTTAAATCGTTTTTTGCAACTCTTCTAGCGTACGGTTTCATCATATAAGCATCAAGACTAAATGCTTCATCTGAAACTAAAAAATGGGGTAATACTATGTTAGAATTTGGTAGATTTTTTGGTTCTGGAAAATTAAATTCATTTTTCATGATTTGTTTCCCCATTGTAGATTTTTGGAATATTCCACTATCTCCTTCTTTGCCATAAGAGCCAACGTCTACTGCAATGAACTTGTAATTATGGTCTACAATAGCCAGAAGAACAATGGAGTAATACTCCTTATAATTAAAATACAGCGACCCACTATTTTCAGGGGCTCTTATTCTTACGTGCTTCCCATCAATAGCACCTGTGCAATTGGGGAATTGCCATTTGTCCCAAAATCCTTCAGATATACGCCTAAAATCACCTTCTTTTGGAATAGGCATAAAAATTGGCACCAAAACAGTCTTTAAATGTTTTAACACCTCTTTGACTATTTGTGAAATATAAGAAGGTGATATACGAAATACGAATGATAGCATTGTTTTTTTCATTAAATTTAATACGTAATCAAACTGTGTTTTATTGAGCCGAAAATACTTCCTGAATATATTGTCATCAAACATCAGGTGCTTCTTTACTAATAGCGAAAATGATCCTTCTTGACCTCTAGTTAAATATAAATCCTTAATAGGTAATCGTCTTTCAGTTTTGTATTTGTAATAATAATATAAGAGCAAATCATAGTCTTCTTCTTCCTCCAATAGCAGCTTCATTACTAGGTTTTCCATCACGACACAAAACACCACTGACTTCATCGACAGACTCTCTTGAACTGAGCGTTTGCTTGATGACACTTGTCGTGGTCGCTGGTCTCAGACTCCTGTCTCGGTCTTCTGTCTCTGTCGCGGCGCGAACCGCCGCCTTAAGGCGGAGCCGATGGCCCCGATAACATCCACAATGTTTTCATCTTCCTTCTTAGGGACACCGCTAATCTCGATACAATTAGCAAGAGCAGATTGTTCATTATCGAAAACCGTACTCTCCAGCTCGGTTATCCGTCCTTCAAGGCCACGAAATTTGCCTGTAAATTCTTGATAAACCTCCGAGAAAGCGCTTATCTCCGTTCCGAGGCTCTCGATCTTCTCGGTGTTTTTGACGATGTCATCCGAGTACCGATTAAGGTGCAATTTAAGGTCCCGAAACTCTTTATTACTATCCGCGATTTGTCTCCGCATCTCCTCATTCGCAGACCTGACATCGGACTTTAGGTTTTTGATAGCCTATAGAACTTGAGCCATACTCACATCTGACTGTATGGTGGGTGTAGTGGGGGAAGATTACCCCGCCTCATCAACAGATAAAGAACTTCGGCGCCCCTTAATACACAACAAGCACGTGAAAGGCTTTTTATGATCTGCCAGGAATTTATAATCACCTTTTTCGAGTTTTTCACACGGGAGATGAAAAACACCGGCACACACGACGCACGAGATGCGAAAAGCGTTATACCCGAAGCCTTTTCCGCACGATTTACACGAAATTTTATCTGTTTTATCACACTTAACCACAGACTGAGGACGGATATTGACTCCATGAAGGACTGACGTTTATACAGATGGCAATCTCGTCGAGAATTCCGTCGAAGGGGTCCACTTGTCGGGCTTTAAGGGTCTGGCGCCACATAAATTCGCACAGGTACGAATCTAGGAGGCTTCGGCGAGTACCCCATTGCAGCTTATTCCGGGTTTAACATTTTCCCCATAAGCTCGTTTTCACAGCGTCATACAAAGACAGGAAATTCATTTTTTAACGGGAACAGACGGTTACGGCCACGAACTGAAACACAACTGACCTCCGATATCGATAGGCAAGATGACTCCAAAAACTTGTATGACCTCTGATATCAACAATGAAGGAAAGAGTGCCATTTAAGAAGTGGCGGAACGATAACGGCGCCCGATGAAACCGGCTGGGCCTGGCGGAACGATAACGGAAAAGGTCCAACTTATTTTTATATCTACCAAGCTCCGCCGCTTTGCTAACTCAACTGCTATCCAATGTGCGCCAGACACCTAAGCTGCTCTGCCCCGACTGTTCACGCAGACTAAAACGCTCTAGTTTAGCAAGGCAACGAAAGTAACGGAGACGGGAGCAAAGAGTCGAAATCACGTTGTCATAAGAATATTGGGATTTTTGGTCAGGCTTGTCCATTGAGGCGGCAAGCGTGGGGAAGAGAGCAACGAAGCTGAAGCAACACGTCGAAGTCACGTGAAATGAACTCGGGATTTCCTGCAAGGCCCGTTCATTCCTGGTCGATGCGCCTCCACCGGGTGACATTCCTCGTTCTTCTTAAATCAACGCCGGCCAGGTCTCAAAAAAAAAAATTCCAGAGATCCCCTTGATAGATTAGGATGCAATAACGTGCACAATAACGACAACGAGTACCCCCCATTCTATAGCTACTGAGCCTCCGTACGAGAGACTATACCTGTTCCTCTATACGGGACTATATGCCGGCCAGGTCCTAAGAATTATCTATTCCAAGAATTTAATTAATACAATAGCAATTTTGCGGCGGCAACAGGTGCACAATTACAACAACGAGTGCCCCCCATTCTATAGCTACTGAGCCTCCGCACGGGGGAGTATACTCGTTACTTGTTGTTCGACGCCGTCCAGGTCTCAATAATGGTGTCGCGAAGTAAGCGCACAGCGAAGAAAAGCGCACAGGAAACCCTTTTGGCGTTCCACAATGAATATGTCCCCTATCTTCTTAGAAATAAGGAATGTTACACACACAGAAAACTAAAGATGAATTAATCTTTATCCATGCTTTGGTCTGGCTAAATGACAATCTTAACGTTTAAAATATTTACAATCATAACAGTATATTAAAAAGTATTAAAGTTGAATTAATTAGTTTTTGATTCCCATCACACTTTATCCAGGCTTTGGACTAAAAACTTAATAGTTTTTAATCATTTAGGCGTGTTTAATATCAGCATGTAGCTTCGTCAATATTATTTGTTTACTATTTACATTATATTTTTCCTCTTCTTGCTTTTCTTGTTTGAAGGTCTAACCCAATTTTCGCAGGTACGAAACTGTCTTCAAACACTCCTTTATGCTCCCATTTTCTTCATATTTCTTAACGGTTTTTGCCAGTTTCTTATCCAAGTCGACATATGTTTTCTTCCTCTTCTTACCATCTAAGTTTAGCTCCATCCTCATTCCGCTTCGCCCTTCAAGCAAACTATTACATCTCTGATTTTGGGGTTGGGTCGTCCAAGAAGATTATTGATTTTATTATGCCAACCTTCCACAGCGTTCGTTGTTCGGTGTCGCCTGCCGGGTTTCCTGTGCGCTTTCTTCGCTGTGCGCTTTTTTCGCTGTGCGCTTATTTCGCATATTCTCAATAATTACCTTCCCCAAGGATTAATGAAGCAGCGGCGGCAATAAGGTGTACCATTACCACAACGAGTGCTTCCGATTCAGCTAATGCGCCTCCACCCGGTGACATTCCCCGTTCTTCTTTAATCAACGCCGGCCAGGTCTCAAAAAAAAAAAAAAAAAAAAATTCCAGAGATTCCCTAGATGGATCAGGGACGTGCGGAGGTAAAATGGTAGACAATGACGGCGACAAGGTCCCCCTCCCCCAAAGCTAATGAGCCTCCGCCGGGTGACATTCCCCATTCTTCTTACATCAACGCCGGCAAGGATCCCAATAATCCCATCCTCCAAGGATTAATAAAGTAGCGAAGTAGCGGCGGCAATAACGTGCACAATAACGACCACAAATGCTCCCAAATGCCCCCTCAAGATTTCTGGTACCTTGGCGTGTGGGGTATCATTTTCCTCTAAATTTTGGACCCTGAATCGATTGGAATGGGTCCGGGACCCGCCACACCCACTGTTTCCCCCATTTTCCCCATGTTGAAGAAATGAGTCTCCATACGCCTGGTCCGAGGAATAACCAACCCCTGTGTAAGAATTCGCAGCGTTTTTAGTTCTGTCTATAAAATTTAGTTGTCGTTGTAGAGTAGTTCTGAATCTGAATGTATTATTATATCAGTGTGTCCGGAAGGTCATCCCCAACCTTCGTTTCTGTCAATAATGTTCCTTGCCCTTCACTATACATTCTTCTTGTAACCAATCCAGCAGAACCAATATAATATAAATTATTATATATATATTTTCAAAATATTCCTGAAAAGTATGAATGTAATCATTCCTTGTTGAATTTTTGCAAACATCTTGTCGCAATTATGAAAATATATTTAGGTAATAATACTATGATCACTGTTATCACATACAGGATCTCCTAATCTCAAAATATTATATAAATATATGAATGTGCATGTTACCACGCTTTTAATGTTTTTATTACATCCAGCATTCCTTCCTAGTGCAAAAATTGATTAAATGTGCTTACTACTGTGTGTTTTTTGGAAATAAATAAATAAAATCAGATCACCGTTGTAACAGTGATTTGAGAAAAATGATACAATCGATGAGAAAAGGGTGGGTAAACAAAGTAATTGAATTACACGATTAATTACTGAAAGCTAAATTAAACATTCATTTTCTCCATATTGACCTATTCTATTCATTCAACAATCATTAGTTGATTTCTGAGATTGATATTTCCCTCTACGGATTCGACTGTTGGGATTCACTATTGTTCTTCTCACGCAGATAATTGATGTTTTCTGATAATTCCACCGTTTATGTAACAATTTTTCAACAAAAAGAACTAAAAGCGATACCGACCACCCGATGAAGTTCACTTTGAGTAGAAGTTTTGTCACGTTAGTCGCTCTTAACGTGTTCGTATACGTTCGCTTCTCGTTGATTTTGAAGTGGCCAGTTTCAAAAAGCCGTTGTATAGTGAGCAGACAGGAGTTCGGTATGACTAAACAAACGGTCGAATGATCGTCGTAGTTTCTCTCGTAAGACATCAGAACTCCTGTCGACACGACCGCATGATAAATATGTTAAATGATGATAAACGTGAATTTCGTAAGAAGTACATCGGTGGTCGTACCTTGATAAATGATACTGGCGTGTAGTTGGAAGAGAACCCAAGACATTAGGATGATTTTCATACTCCACATCTTCGGGTCTCTTCTAATCGGCTGACCGATGCTGAGTTTGAACACGTTTAACAGGCAAATGGACCAACCTGCGTAGGATTTTTCGTTGTGATACCTCCCGAAGATGTTGAATATGACCAAAGCTCCGATAAAACACGCCAGAAGAGTCCAATTTGCGTTGAAACTAGCTCTGAAATTCAATTTGTTATTGATAATCTACTCTCAATCAATCCGTTCTAATAACATGTTCCTACATTACTTGAATTAATAATCGTTATTCGGGCGTTATGAAATTTGAGGGGGTTAAGCAGCCAACAGGAGCATAGAGTACCCCCACAATATCTAAAGCCACCTACGCACTATTCACTTCAACCAATCAAATAAGAATGAGATGAAGATGTGTCGTTCCAGGATTCTTTTGTCACCGTGCTTTGCTCCAGTGACAAGCGTGGAGTGGCTCCAATTAGCAGCTCTGGTTTTAGTAATTGTTCCACCCTCGGACCAGGCGCATGGAGAGTAATATCTTCAACATGGGGGAAATAGGCAAACAGTGGGTTTGGCGGGTCCCGGACCCATTTCAATCGATTCAGGGTCCGAAATTTAGATGAAAATGATACCCCACACGCCCAGGTACCAGAAATGTTGAGAACACATATTCACAATGGGTAGATAGATGCCCATTTTGACCCATAACCTCATCCAGAGGGCGCCAATCGTTCTGGGACCCGTCTCATTGGGTTCAGCGTCCAAAATTTAGTGGAAAATGATACCCCACACACCTATATCACCGAAAATCTTGAAAATCCATTTTTCAAAAATCCTTTTTTGACCCCTAATACTGTGTTACATGGCCAACCACCTCATCCAACGAGTCAAAAATAACGGCTAGTGCCAAATCAGACAATTTCATTGTGTTCACACTGCAAGACAAACCTACTCTACCAACACGGTTATTTAAAATACCAGCAGTAAACGAGCTGGGTATCTTGATCGCCTGGTTATTCATGGAATAACCAACCAAAATAGCTTTTTCACCAAAACGAAGTTTCAACTTTGAATGCCGGTAACATTGGACCACTTTGGGTTTCAACTTGTTTCAAATGTTTGGTAAAAGTGGGCATATGTGTGTTGATTCAAATCCAAAATCTTCTGTCCACAAAATTTGTTTATTTATTTATTTATTTATTACATTAACGGGAACAAGCCCAATTACAATAGGAAATTGTTTAAAAAAAAATTATTATTATGGAAAAAAAAGTATTTGAAGCGCCTGGAAGGGCAGATGGTGAGTAGTTCAGGTGGTGATGAACTGTGTGAGATTGAGCAGCTAAAGGGCTTTATAGACAGCATACCCTTTTGACGATGGTGGAGAGGAGGGAGAGTCAACATTCCAGGAAAAAGATAGGACACTAGATAAATTATAATCCCCAGCGAGAGGAAGGTGGTAACCAGGATACAAAGTGGTGATGAATTCCAGGTCCTTGAAGTGCCGCACGTATGCAGAGATTGGACAGTAGCCAGGTAGGTAGATGGTCCCCACAATCAGACAGAGATCCGGGAGCACGACGGAAATTCGCTCAAGAGACGGGGATCGAGCGAAGACGAGTGGAGACAGCAACTAATACTCCACCTCCGCCGTGCTTAATCGTATTATTCGAATGGGAACGGTCGGTGCGAAAGATGTGTAGTTGGAGAGACGGATTTCAGAGGAGTCCGCCTCAGGACGAAGCCAGGTCACAGTGAGAAGGTGGAGATCGTAAGTAAGATGAGGAGCAAGATGGTGCAGATCAGACGATTTGGTATTTAGGCCACAGACATTCTGGTATAGAAGAGTTAGTTTAATGGAACTAGGCTTATTTCGGAGTTTTTTGGAAGGGAAATAGGAGAGCGGCGAACTTTCACTATACGAGGAATACCGGATACAAACTTGATAGTGAGGTCAGACTCACCCTGGTCAGTTCGCCTACGCAACTCAAGGCGGAGCTCATCAAGCTGACGGCACTGGGCTGGAGTCCTGTCCGCTGAGATGGCAAAGAGTGGCGAAGATGAAGCCCGATTGGCAGAGAGGATTCTTGAGACTGAGCCAGGAGAGTCCAGAGTAACGAGGAGAGGACGGGGTCGATCGTTCTTAGGCGCCCTGCCAGACGACGGAAACGATGAATGGCACTGTCATATACAAAGTTGAGTTTAGTGAGAGCGTCGGAGATGAATGCACAATCATTTTGAGCTGATGCAGAGCCTGCCTGCTCGGGAACGTTGTAGAACAGAAAGTTGGAAGCGCGCCGCTGACGATCTGAAATCTCATGGAAGATCTCATCAGCCGAAGTTATCAGGGCAGAGGTACGTGAGGCAGAGTGGGGACCGTCATTGGCTGGCCCCTTGGCAAGCAGAGGTGGTTGGAGGAAACAAGCTTAACAGCTTTTGTGGACAACATTTAATGTAGCCCTCACTGACCAAATAAACTGTTGCAAGATTACACC
>CM034004.1:21670706-21690991 GCA_019603395.1 Cyrtorhinus lividipennis
CTGTTTCCAATCTCGACAAATGTTACTTTCATTGAAAACAAAAGGTGGTTTTAGCGAAAAGAAAAGATCAGGCAGAAATGAATTGGAAATCGTTACCCGGTCTCCGTGAAGATGAAAAAAAGGAAGAAAAGACAGCGAAGAAAGCGAAATAAGGTCAGATTAGTGGGTGGGGTAGCAGGAGCTGGGGAAAAAACGATTCGAGAAATATTGCCTAACATCCATAAACTCGCCGCAAACTCTTTTTTTAATCAGAAAATGTAGCGAGCACCTCACGGTTCATTGACTTTCAGACGAATAAATTCACCCCAAAGGACGACTCTGTTTTAGCTACGGAACTTCGTGAATGGTCCCGATAGCTACGGGGTTTAGCTGTTAACAACAGGGCACCGAGGGGATGTTCGGATGAATTATTGAGGTGATTCTCACAATCATTGTCAAACGTACGTACGGTGGCTAACTCGACTGGGCTTCCTTCATAGGAGAAAGAATAGAAATGTATGGTGAATGTGTCTCGTTCCCATCGATTCTGCGTTCAACACTTGGTGGAAAATGCATCCCACACGCCTATAACACAACCCCACAAAAAAAAGTCAAAGTCCATGAAAGCGACCTGTGGGGTTTTATGTTTTTCGGGTCGCAGATTTTGAATCAATTGCCAGTTTTTTCAGATCAGACCGCTTTCAAGGTCATTTGAAGGTCAAATGTAGAGAATATTGCTTGAAGAATCTGAAAAAATTCAGACATAGGTTTTTAGAATGCTGAATCCGAATCCGGCGTCGGTTGACCTTTATGAGGTCAAGGTCATTTGAAGGTCAAACCAACAAAATAATCTTAAAAAAATTGTAAAAATTTGACCTTTAAATGACCTTATATGACCTTCAGATAACCAGACATGATCGAACCAACCCTGGATTTGGATTCAGCAACCCTTGAAACACATACATAAATTTTTACAATTTTTTTTGAGGTTATTTTGTTGGTTTGACCTTCAAATGACCTTGACCTTGACCTCATGAAGGTCAACCAACACCGGATTCGGATTCAGCGTTCTAAAAAACCTATGTTGGAATTTTTTCAGATTTTTTAAGCGATATTTTTTATAGCTATATTTTCTCCATTTGACCTTCAAATGACCTTGAAAGCGATCTGATCTGAAAAACTGGTCAAAAGATTCAAATCAGCGACCCGAAAAACATAAAACCCCACAGGTCGCTTTCAATGGACTTGACTTTTTTTTTGTGGGTTTGTGTAATCATCCCCCCAGTAGAACCCTTTACCTACTATGTCGGTGTGACAAGACAATTACTTGTGAAAGCATTGACTTCGTGAAAGAGAATTCTAATGCAATCCTCCTCTTGGTAAATGAGTTTTAACTAAAGTGTACTGTGCAAACACGGTTATGGTCTTGCTGGCAGCGTTTCATCTTGGTGGTTATTTTAAATTGAATTCAGATCTAAAATGGACTGCGAGGAAAATCACTTTACCCTCGAAGGTGAAGGGCTCGGAATTTCCCTTGTCTTTTATTTTTAAACGGATGAAGAGCGACGTTGAAAAAACAAGGGTACGCTAGTAGGCAGGTAATCAGATTTGAGTTAATCCTCTGTGCTCGGTCCTCTTCCTCCTGTAGGGCAGTTTTTTGGTCGAGAAACTCACCTGGGGCTCTTCCAACTAACGACGTTAGATCGCGTGGATGTTTTTACTAAAAAACCTTGTTCGTTGAGAAACGTAGCGTGGCCAGACCACACGTACCTGATATGTATCATGTTCAAAATATACAGGCGTGTCTTCAAAAACGTTTCTCCCTCGAGTTCTTAATTAAATTCAAAATGGTGGTTTTTAGCAAGGATCTCAACTATCACATATGTGCAACTGCGCAATCACGTGCAAGGTCACACAATCTTTCTCAACCATTTTTTGTTGTTGTTGTTGTTGGGCGCAACCAGTTCAGCGTGCACGCAAAGTGGCGCTACCCCAAAAGGTGGGGTATTATTCCTTGAATAATCAACCTATTTTTTCATGCAAAAAGTCAATCTCTCCGATTCGGCCAAGATTTTTGGCAATCTATGCGTGTGGGGTATCATTTTCACAAAATTTGGACCCCTGAATCGATTGGAATGAGTCTGGGACCCGCCGCATCCACTGTTTTCCCCATTTCCCCCATGTTGAAGAAATGAGTCTCCATGCGCCTGGTCCGAGGAATAACCAACCCTTGTGAATGAATTTACAGAGTTTTTCGCTTTCTGGTTTACCTTCAGAGTTACAATTTTTCCACCTTGCGGTCCAGATGTAAAACTTCACTGAAAAGAAAGTACTGAGTGATTCCATCGCTCGAAATTGCGAGCAGAAGAGGGGGAAAAACTCATAGCTGAGCTTCTTCTAGACCGGCTGTAGCGAGTGACAACCTCTGCCTACAATAAGGTTTCAACTTCAAAAAACTTGGAACCTGATGCCGACAATGAGACGCACATGACGGTTTTTTTTTTGGCAAAGCTTGCATTCTGTCGTTCAGAGCCTACGCCAAATTTACCAAACCTTGCACACTTCACAACACTTGCAACCTGATGCAACTCCTGCATATGAATGGCTGGACCTGGACGTCCATGTTTTTGCTAAGGTTGGTCCTCAGAGAGAACGGGAGACATGCTGAGGCTCAATTGTTGTCCACGTTTGCAGGACTTAATCGGATCTGTGCGCTATGGAGTTCCTTAGGAAAATGTGCATTCTCTCGCAGCATGACAGAAGTGTTATGTATCCTCAACAGCCTGAAGTGGTTACCACTGGCAACATTTCCCATGGCATCCTGGAGGTAAAGGGCTGAGCTGGTTTGGGATTTCAATTGGAACAATGGACACAAAATCTGCTGCCTCAGCACTACCAGAGGTTATAATATAAGGAAGAGAATCTTGGTGCTCCTCAGTCTCAATCTGAATTTGAATTCCGTCATAGTACTAGTGTGTTTTGCTATTTGTTCTTTGTAAATCTGGAACCTCGAAAATAAACATTTTTTAAGTCACCCAACTCGGCTACGGACTTGACTGGCGCAGTTGGTAGGACAATAAAAAGAACAAATAGCAGAAACACACTGGCACTATGATGGTATATGCCTATGAGGATCAGATTGAGACTGAAGAGCACTGTTACTCTCTTCCTTATGTAACCTCTCATAGTGCTGAGGCAGCAAATAGGGCTTTTTATTCCACAAATTAAATGCATGTTTTTGATTAATTGACAGATTTATTGAACATATTCAACAGGAACAGGATCTTCATCATTCCTACATGCGTTCTGGTGCTGGAATCTACTCGATAATTCCGTACGCCGCAAGTTGACGTGCTGAACTGAGACAGGGTTCAAATATTGCACGAGCGAAGGGCAACTTGGAGTAGCATCCCCTGAGTAATCGAGTCGCTTGGATGATAATTCCATTCCAGTCGGAACCTAATGACGTTAGAGCTGCGGAGCCTCCAGGCAATGTCTGCGCCTTCTATGAAGATGAATCCTACTCTGCTCATCAATTATGATTCCAAACTTGAGCATTTCGACGTGTTATGATGAGGGAGCGGCGTTCACTTGAAATTCTGATTAGGTTTGGTGATTTTGACGTAGGCTCTGAACGACAGAATGCAAGCTTTGCCAAGAAAACCGTCATGTGCGTCTCATTGTCGGCATCAGGCTCCAAGTTTTTTGAAGTTGAAACCTTATTGTGGACAGGGTTCTGTCAAAAGTACCCACAAAGATTCAGATGATTTTATTTGTAACGCTCGAAGAAAACTGTCGTTTTCCTCAGAAATGAGAGAGAACCTGGAGGAAAAGAGAGAAGCACTGACTCAATAACCATGCAAATGACTTCGGATTACCCCGCACAACCTTCCCTCACTACATCCCTCCTTCCGACTGGTGTTTCGATTTGAATATTGGAAAGGAACTGCGTTTGTCACTCGCTACAGCCGGTCTAGAAGAAGCTCAGCTATGACTTTTTCCCCCTCCTCTGCTCGCAATTTCGAGCGATGGAATCACTCAGTACTTTCTTTTCAGTGAAGTTTTACACCTGGACAGCAAGGTGGAAAAATTGAAACTTTGAATGTAAACAAGAAAGGGGAAAAGGGGTAAATCAAGATTGCTCATTGTCGGTTTTGTTAAAAAAAGTCTGATGATGAAAACGTTGGGAATTAAACTTTGATGAATCACCTTGGCGCCACCAGTAGGTTGTGACCCTTCCATTTTATGAACAAAAGACTCCGGAAAACTCGTTTGCAGGCCGATCGGACCAAATTCAGCAGTGGTTAGGGGTTAATATGAGTATGTATGTGTGTTTTTGTAATCAATTTTCAAGATTTTTGGAGATTTAGGAGTGTGGAGTATCATTTCCCATCACATTTTGGACGTTGAATCGATTGGAATGAGTCCGGGGACACACCACACTCACTGTCCTCCCCATACTCTTGCTCCAAGGGATAATCAACCGCTGTGGATTAGTACTTTGATAATACGTAAATTCCTCTATGAAGCTCCACTATTCCTTGAATGGAAGTGCACATGCATGAGCAAGAAGACTTCATGAAGGAAATACAAGCAATAATATTATTTATTATTATTACTTGAGTTGAAGGGGTGAGAATTTTTTTAATTCAAAAATTCGCTTATATAGTCTATTTATGATGAATAATGATGAGGTGATTTACATTGGATACACGCATCTTTTCCCCTAATCACCATCGAAATTGAATCAACTTCTCAAATTATCAACTAATTCCCTTGATGGCTTCACCTACACTGAGCTCAGCTTAGCTGATTGACCTAAATTGGGAATTCCGGCAGATGCCTCGTGGAGGGCTCAGGCTGGGGATTTGGGAAAGGTAATGAGCCCTGCGTCGGGGAGCTCGAGTTATTAATGACAACGCCTTCCCTCTCACTATTAATTTACCTTCAATTTCATTGGAAGTCGTTCAACTGCTCGATCTCTCACCGATGGTATTCCCTTCGACGGAAGAGGGGGTAAAATAAAACGCACTTAACTTTGATGTCACCTCATGGTCGGGAGAACGGATCACTATCTGGACCGTTTGAAAGCTTACCATGCTGAGAAATCCGCTTGATCTACCCGTACAGTTGAGGGATTCTCGTGAATTGGCTTGGATCCTCTCGTGTCAAGAGTATAATCGAATCTGACCTCACAGCACTACAAACGAGAATATGTTGGAAGATACCCTGGAGACAACGAGATTTGAAATTCGGGCATGTTCAAAACCCCGAACGTTGACAAAATATTTACCTAAGGGTGAATTGCTAATGATAAATACTGGAAGAACTGAAATTAACAATCGTATCAAATATTTTAAACCATCGAAATGGAATTTTTTCGGCCATAATGTGCACAACGACGCTCGTAATTTTCCCAGCCCGATCGGACAAAATTGGGAGGAGGGGGAGAGGGTAAAAATGAGTTCTTTGAAAAATGGATTTTCAAGATTTTCGGCGATCCAGGCGTGTGGGGTATCATTTTCCACTAAATTTTGCACCCTGGATCGATTAACGTTTGCCTCCATGCTTCTGATCCGATGAATAACCAACCCCTGTGAAAGAATTTGCAGCGTTTTTAAAATCCTGTGAATGATAGTACACCCATTTTCATTAAGCAGAAAAAGCTTACTACGTCTAAGCTTCTGAGGGTTGATAGGATCACTCAATCATTTCTCCGTTTTGAATTTACTTTGAATCGGTCTGTTTTTGCCTCAGGTAGAAGGGAGAAACATTGATGCTTGATGTTGTTGTTGTGAATCTCATCCCAGGACCCAGAATATGATTGTGGCTCTCTCAATTCAAACGACCCTACGTGTATTTGTGTCTCCTTTGAAATCAGGTAGTTCTTGGATCTTAGATTTATGTATGGATTCGAGATTTTTTTCTAATCTTTTTAGGAGAGAAAACATCGGGGTCCCGATATTCAAATATAACTATCGATACCTACATTGATATATCGTTTAGAAAAATATCGTCAGATAATATTGATGTACCGACCGAAAAATACCGCGGGCTTGCCTTTTGCAGTAACTTTTCGGAGTTGTCTTACCTTATTTTCATGTTTTGGATTTTTGTCCACCGTCGGACAGCAGCTGAAGAGCGCTCTAGTGAGAGAAGAGAGAAGTAATTAGCAAAGAACATCTTCTTCACATCTTGGCTTATCACTTTTCTGTTGTTATTGCTTAGCTGACTATTATTTGTTGTACGTTTTGGTATAGAATAATGGCTTACTTTCAGGCTCAAAGGAGCGAATCCAACTTAATTCCAAATATTTAAATATAGTCTTGTTTTCTATTGCACGGCAAGTCAATTGATCATTCATTCGTGACCACATTTAAGCGTCCGACTCAATCAATGTCAAGCACCTCCTTAGGGTCCTAGATGTGCGATTTACCACATCACTAATCAGTGACCTGCAGATATTATACACATGGCTAGTCTAACATGAACACCTCGATGCTGTAACATTGATTAGCCAACAGCCGCAGTCTCACCGCGAACCTACAATTAGCGGCTCTAATGCCACCTGGAGTTGACAGGGACCACAAAGGGGATCTGATTAAGCGAGACCGGAATAGTTTTCATATCGCTTTATTTTACACGCAGCAGTGGACATTTAGGTGAAAAAAGGGTCGGATGATTAGAATTTTCTTGGTGAAGATTTGACATCACTTTAACTAACATTGATCTGAATCTCTCGATTAGTATTGGGGTCTGGGGCTGGGATTGCTGACGAAGTAAAGCAATGGAGGAGTTCCCGCTGTGTCCATGAGGAAATAATGATCGCTTTGCTTCATCAGCAGGCCAGGCTCCAGGCAATCAACGAAGGAGATCAGGTCTCTAGTCTCAGCCTCCAGGACTGATGAGATAGTCGTCATCAAATCCTGGCTAATACGAGCTTGTCAGTGTGGCAGTGTGGCTTTGAAAAGAACCTTCTCAGCTGGAAACATCACAGAAGGTCAGGAAATTGGAGAGCCTACATGGAGGGAGTCCCTCGTTGAGACTTTGGTGATGGTTGACATAACCATCACGACGGTCAGGCATCCATTTTACTCGATTCCCATGATCACTGGGTACCCTCCTCCAGTGAGCAGCAATCAGTTTATCCTAGACTCATTCTAAACCAATGTAAACCTAATTTGATCACGACCAACTCACATTTGTGCGAATCAATTGCATCAGAGCAAATCAATCAGTCATAACAAAAATACATGGGAACACCAAAGGGCTAATGTGGTCGAGATTTCCAGGTGACCTTGGGTGAGACAGGGTTGCCAATTGACTCCTTGGTGCGTCGCCTTAGAAGGACACGGAGGAGATTATTGGTGAGGGGCTGATCAACAATGGACGGAAAATCAGGCTGGTGTATGCAGACGATGTAATACTCTTGGCAAAGACCTGGGTCGCTGCAAGGGATGATGAATAATCTTGGAAGCTACATCGATTGACGAAGCCTCAAAATTGATTTCAGCGAATCGAAAATGACGGTTGGAAGGAGGGGAGGAGGAGGGCTGGCCAAGTGCCATCAGGAGGGATGGTACGTCGAAGTCCATTGTAATCATAACACCAACATTTTATTCTTCACAAACCTGAGGGAATGGCTCAGGGCAACAAAGTGGGTAATTGGCTCATTCTTTGCACCCATTTCAAGAAGGAGGGGATATCGTTCGGGAGGAAGATGCAGGTCTATGAAGTAGTGCCCATGTCAATCATGTGCTTCGCAGGACGGGTTCGGGAGCTTTCTGAAGAGCAAGGATGTCGAGAAGCTGTTTAGATTTCCTCTCAAACGAATTTTGCACTCAGCAAGTACTACTCAAACACAAGGTTACATCTAGAAACGAAGATGTGGATGTGTCGACTCTACTTCAAGAAGACGCCCAACCAACCTGATGCCAGGCTAGCGAAATTTCTAGCGATTGAGGCAATGGAGAGAAATTGCTTTTGGCATCCAAACTGGCTAAATCTGCGAACGGCTTACCTGGAAAGGAAGCTGATGGCGAACTTGAAAATAGAGACTCCAAACATTGATAGGATCCTACGAAGTCAGAATGAATTTCTGCCTCCTTGGACATGGAGAAGAACAGCTACCTGCTGCTTGAGGACTCCCACGCTGCTGGGTGTGTAATTTGTCTGAGAGGGGAAGTTATGAATTTGAATTGGATGCCCCAGAGGGAAGGCAGACTATACAGCTGTTCCATGTGCAATAGAAATGCTTGGGAAATATGCTTTACGTAATAGGAGCATGCCCTAGTCCAACTTGAAAACGGCTTGTACAAGCAATTTAAATTTAAATGAAGCGTCTCTACTCCATATTCAGCTCATAAAGGTTAATATCTAATTTTAATTTTGATCCGGAAGAAATTATTTCTCGTATTAAAAAAATATTCACGAAGCTCTCTTTTTGTTCGAGTAATATTCATAAGAAGAGTGTAGGTTTTCATCAACCAAATCTATCGAGTAGAATGGAACTAATCAAATTTGCAAGAGACTACCACGACTACCTTGGCCACGTTTAGTCTTTTATCTGAGAAAAGAGTTGAATTCCGGAGACCTTATTTAATTTTCCGTGATAAATAGAAGCGATCTCGGTTGGCAGTCTGCCTTCGAGCACTTAAGGAAAGGAAAGTTAAGCCATCTGGGGAAAGTGTAATTTTTTTCCATTTACTGTTGAGCTACTGCTTCTTTTCTCGCGTTGTATACTTTCCTAAAATATTTCAACATTTTTGCATAATTTCAGCCTTGTTAACTATAACTTAGTTGTTCTCTGTCACTGGTGGCGACTTCCAAGTTGGCATTAGAATACGATATTTCATGTCTGAGGTCATTTTCTCCAATTGCCTTGTGACAATTTTCAGTAAGTGTAGATTTTCAATAAAACCACAATAGTTCCTTCCTGGTACACCATCTTGGCGTGTGTTACTAGTAAGAATTTTTCTGAAAATCTTATAAATTTTGGTCACTATTTTATTCAAGGCTTTGGGTTGGTCTCTGCCTGAAACACAGGCAAAGAATGGATACAAATGACCATTTTTAGCAGACTCAGGTTAGTAAATTATGTTTTTCCACTGACTGTAGGACGCTTAGTATTGAACTAATGGCCATAACGGGTAACCAGACGTAACAAGTCACTATTAATTTACTTAATTTCCACTATAGAGTTTTCAATTCTTTGGGCAGTTGGATTTCAATAGCATCATCAGGTACGACGGCTTAGATCAGTTTGGTGGACTTGATCGAAGGTTGGGTGTTGCACTACAATCACTTGGGATTTGAGGGGCTCTCACTAAGTAGATCAACTCAACTGGGCTCAATGCCTAATCAATTTTCCATTAGCCGAAGAAGCCCTTCCAGTCATCGGTCAAGCTGTTTTGTTCTTGTTGAGCCGAAACGCAGTCACATTGCACCTTATATAGGTTGGAAATACAACCACTAAATTTTGAAAAAAAAGGTTTTTTTCTTTTTTGGTTGGTTATTCATTGAATAAGCTCTCCAATTCGGCCCCTACATTTTAATCTGGACGTTTCAAAGTGTCTTGATCAAAAAAATCAAATGTCCTTCCGACGTATGCCGCCCGCCGTCCGCGCCATTTGTGGTCGTAGAAAATTTTCTAAAAATCTGAAATTTTGGTCAGGGGGTCGATTCTGGCCCTAGTTGTTCCACGACACTTTTCAGCCCGATCGGACCAAATTTGGGCGAGGTAGGGGTCAAAATGTGTATTTCGAAAAATGGATTTTTTGATTTGAGATTTTTGGTAATCAAGGCGTGTGGGGTATCATTTTCCACTCAATTTTGGACTCGGAATCAATTGGAATGGGTTCGGAAACGGTTGGCGCCCTCTGCACGAGGTTATTTAGATACTACACATGCCTGAAAAACACCTGAGCGCAGATTTGAATAGAGTAACATGCCATAAAAATACTACAAATTCATTCACAGGGGATGATTATATTAGCTAGTGAGTGTGGATAGTCCCGGACTCATTCCAATCAATTCAGCGTCCAACATTTAATAGGAAAGTGATACCCAAGACTCCTAGATGCCAAAAAAAATCACGAAAAATAACTCTCGAAATAGGTACGCAAGTAGCCGTTTTGACCCGAACTCATCTCAGGAGCGATTTCAATCTCTCTGTAACCTTATAAATCGATTCAACGTCAAACATTCAGTGTAAAATGGTACCCAACTTGCTTGGATCGCCAAAATTTCGATAATCAGTTTTTGAAAAAACACATTTCGACCCCTACCTCTTTCATATTTGGTCCAGTTACCAATTTGAGGACCAACTAGAGCCAGGATAAGTTCCCTGTCCATGCCATTTTCCAAAAAGTGAAAAAATAATAATAAATAAAATAAATAAATTTTATAAAAATCTTGGCCTTAGCCGGTCTAACTGAAGAGTCTTCGAAATTTTTCAGCCCAATCGCTCAGAACGGAGGCAGGGATGTAACCCCCGGAGGGTTAATGTTGCCTTTTTCAGGCAACATTGATTGAAAAAGTACTTCAACTTGCTTTTTTTTCGTCTAAAGGAAACCGCAGAGCGTTATTTATTCAGACATACAAATCTTCTCCCTCGACGAGCTCATGGAAAATTTTTGTGACATACTGTTGTTTCAATACCCGATCGGAACGCCGTCTATCGAGCCCCCAGGCAGATTTCCAAGAATGGAAAACCCGGACGGACTGAGATTGTATTTTCAGTGATCGCTGAAACGTTGCAGATAGTAAACAGGGGAAATTACAACGTGCCTTTTCTTCAGAAACGTACTCAGCCTCGAGCGTCGTCGCCCTGTTTTTCATTTTTCGATAAAATGAAGCAGGGAGTGGATACGCATTACAAAACCACCAGCAATAATAATTGTCAGAGTAATCATTCCAACTACTTGTGAATAAGAAACTCTATTGTCGAAGAAGGGAAGAAATTGAAATTTATTGCGAGGGCTGGATGGGAAAATATAGAAAAAATGACCTTCATGCTGCGGCTCATCAAAGAACATCTCAAGTATGAAACTGACACCACTCCTCGAGGCTCTACTCGGTTTTCATCATCCCTTTATAAAGGGTTGGTTCCTCGGCGTAATCACGCGTTATTATTTCTTTCGCATCGTCTTTACGTCGTTGTGAGTACTTTCATTCTCGTTTAATCCAGCCATCATTAACTTGCTTCATAACGGAATTTCCGGGAAGTTGATGGAATCATAAGGGTTGGTATGAGATTCAATGTAAGGGGTTGGTTCCCGTCAGACCGTGCAGCTGAACTAGACAGCATAAAACCGTATTTTGTTGTTCTTTTTATTTAGCTCAATTCCGTTAATGTTCTCTTGGGTGTGCCAAGTTGAGCTCATAAAAAACTTCATACTATCAAACAGTTTATAAAATAAAATGACAAGGGTTGGTTAATCCTCGGACCAGGAGCATGGAGGAAATCGGGGAAAACATGAGAGTGTGGAGTGTCCCGAGCTCATTTTAATCGATTCAGCGTCTAGCATTTGGTGGAAAAAAAAATACCCCACACGCCTAGGTAGCAAACTACCAAAAAAATCTTGAAAACCCACTTTCGAAATAGGTGGGTAGGTGGTTATGTATCCATTCTTAACCATCCCCTACTCCAATGAACGGTAATCCTCCCAATGGATTCAGCATCCGAAATTTAGTAGATGTTCATACCCCATATGCCTAGTTCCCAAAATGTCCCGAAGATCGAGTTTCAAAGAATACATTTCCTTCCATACCCTCCCCAAATTTGGTTCGATGGAGCTGACAAGTTTCGAAAATCAACTAAAGCTGGAAAGAAGACTTTAAGCAAAATTTCAGATTTTTAGAAAATAGTCTTCTACCCAAAAACAGCGCGGATGTTGGGCAGCATAAGGTGGACGGATATTTAGCATTTTGGTTCCTGGCATTCCTGGGATAATCATGCCAAACATATCTGATCATGCCCAAATTCATGGACCGACATCTCCGGGTCGTCCCAAAATTTGACCGTTTCATGGTGTGTAGATTGAACGTGGGGGAAAAATGGGCAAAAGAGTGAGTGTAGAGTGTTCCAAACTCATTCCAATCGATTCAGCGTCCAAAAATTAGCAAAATTAAAATTGAAAAATTTAGTGGGAATTGATACCCTTACACGCCAAGATCACCAAAAATCTCGAAAATAAATTTTTCGAAATACATACACGTTTTCGAGTTTACAAGTTTCGAGGACCAACTAAAGCCGGGAACAGACCCCTGGCGTACGGACATTTGCTTATTTCGATCTAGACACCTTGAATCGCCCAGTAACCATTTTTTGGTCGAATCGGAGAGATTGAAATTTTGCATGAAAACATTGGTTGATTATTCAAGGAAAAACCAACCAAAACGTAATCAGCCCGAGTTGGTCCCACCTATGGTTAGTTCGTTAGTTACCCGGTGTGTTCCAGTAAGAACCTTGAATCGTTTTTATAATGCTCCACAACTGCTTACAGTTGTAATAAGCGTTAGAAGAGGTTAATAAATATTATAAATAAGTATTTAGAGACTGGATTTTCGAAATAACGCGGAGCCATGTCTTTTTATTTGAAACTTTTACTCTGAAGACTTCAACGATACGCTTTCCCACACAGCCAAAATTTGATTTATCCGCAATAATAATCGGCTGCGGAATAATGTGCAGAGTTTTTCATTTCCCTGACAATTCCCAGTTTGGAAAAGTCGTAAACTGTATTCAGCAAAACGTAAAACTTTGTGCAAATTACCTGAAACTCAACTTTCTCAGTTTAGCTGACGCTGATAACGAAACCGGATGTGAACCGTTTTGGGAAATTTACTTTTGAACGAAAATTATGAAAAGCTCTCGCACTCGAATGAGTGGTTGAGCGTAAGTTTATTCCCTGAACCGGCGAAGGGGTTTCAATGAATTATTCACGGACTGGCAACATATTCTACCAACCACTGCCCATTGTTGATGAGGGGAATCCCCCCCCCCCCCTTCTCCTCGAGGAAAACACATGTAAATTGGGCGGAGTGTATTACCGTAATTGTGTTCCACTGTTACGTCCCCCTTCGGCTCGCCGGAAAACTTTTCGGGTGTCATGAATACTACATGGGTCTGACGGATCCTGAAGATATTAGAAGTTGGACGATCTGGATGAGAAAGTTTGAGAGATCGAGGGATGAATAAGTTGTTTTGTTCGTACGACGAGCAGAAATATGAGTTGGAAACCTAATCGTGGAGGTCTTAGGTATAAAAATGTGTCTCTTAGCGCGTATGCATGAAACATGACCTTTTTGGAAGAATTTGATCTCATTTTCTTCAATACTTGAGTTCGCTTGACGTTTCCTTTGGATGAAGCTATGGGTCAAAATGAATGCCTATCCACCCATTTCGAATGTGTGTTTTAGAGATTTCTGGTTCCTAGGTGCGTGGGGTATCATTTTCCGCTAAATTTTGGACGTTGAATCTAATTGAATGAGTCCCAAAACGATTGGCGCCCTCTGAATGAGGTTATGAGTCAAAATGGGTACCTATTTACCCGCACCACACCCTCTGTTTCCCCCATTTTCCCCATGTAGAAGAAATGAGTCTCCATGCGCCTGGTCCGAGGAATAACCAACCTGTGTGAAAGGATTTGCAGCGTTTTGATCTAGACACCTTGAAACGCCCAGAAAAAATGTTTGGGCCGAATCGGAGAGATTGACCTGTTTCATGAAAACATACTTAGCTTGATTATTCAAGGAATAACCAACCAAAAATGTGGCAAAATCACGACGAACGCGCGTTCAGTGCGTTCAAAAATCAATACTTTCCAATCTCAAACAGAGGAAAGAGTACGAAGTGTAAGCCTCTCTCGAATTAAAATGTGTTTGAATTTACTATAATTTAATTCGGGTTTCTTCGGAGAATTTGGAAGGGACCTAGCGACAGGATACGTGATGTAAGTCCAAGACTTTCGACTGAGCAACTAGGGATACCAAGGATGAGCATAAAATGCATTGATACAAAATGAATTATAATTGAAAACAAGGACACGTTGCAAAGGAGAATATGCCTCAACCTGGGCTAGAATTGATACAAGGCAAAGTAATTCGACAAAGTAAATTAGACAACATGTGGAGCATAAAATACAATTAATACAAGATACATGAAATTATGATATACATGAAATACAATTTAATGAGCAAGTGCAACGATACTGGCTGACGAAAACGGCGTCGACGTCAAAGGAAAAACAGGAGGGGGCACGCTGTCCCAAAGGTACACAGCGAGGCTTATTAACTTGAGTCCTTTATCATCTCATGGCATGGGGAACACAATATTACAGCTTCGGTCGACTTCGAGCAGAGTTCACTCCAGAGCAAGCACAGGACAAAGCCAGGATGGACTGAGTGAGATGCACTTGCACGACAGGGTTACAAAAATATATGACTCCAACATGTTGGGCGCCCTGAGGGGCGCCTTAACAATGACCGCCTGGTTGGAAGCCTTTGCAATGAGTGAAGCCCTGGAGCTCTCCAAATGCGATGTCCGGGCAGGAGCTGCGCGCGCATCCTGGCGCATGCTCCCTCCCTTCTGGCCTTCTGGAGGCAGCAAGTCTGGGGGCTTACAGAAGTATTGACGTTTATTCGTCCTTTTCACGAATGAGTATGAACCAGCCGTAACAAACATAACTAGTTACCAGATATAAAATGTACATTTTATCGTGACAAAGTCCTTCTTCAATAAGCTTCATCATTTACCATTACCGCTGTGGTTTGGTTCAGTACCTTCAACTCTATCACTGAACAATATCCATAACGAAGAGCAGTCAGCTGAATGAAATATAACAAGAATAAGTACTCAACTTGCAATTCTCATCCCAAGTTTGAAGTTTTCAGTCTAGTCTCCATTCCTACCTCTCGAGCGAGGTAAGCGGCGCGATTTAGAACTTCAGTGGTAGCACAACGGGAAAAACTTTTCAAACTTGTTCGCTTCTTTTCAAGAACGAAATTGACGATATTACGAATCCGGGTAGTTAGTTACAAAACTCTCTGAACATTAGGTTGTGAAAGATGTGCGTTCTAGGAGAATTTCTCGTCTTCTCTCACTAAATGCTCACCTTTTTTGCAGGTTATGCTGAAGTGGTAGTGTAATCGGAAGCTGGACGAATCACGCTCTCGAAAGGTATGAACTACTGCAGTATTTTTCACTTTAACGGATTGAAACACATTTATTTATGAAATAAGTGATGCGGAATGAATCATACTATATACACGGTCTTAACATTTATGGTTAGCAGCCGTGGAGAAGTCGATTAACAACTCATTTGCTACTAAAAGTGTCCACATGCTTTCCTTTTTAGATGCTTCGTTTACGACTTATTCACGAATTAGGATTTATTACGACTTTTCGACCATGCCACTAGAACTGCCATAATTCCCTTAATTTACTAAATAATCAAAAATCTGAGAACATCGATGGAAAGAGCGTCAAATTTCCCTTCTGATGGGCCCCTCAACGTCTTCAATATTGAATAATGGTAGTCACTAATTTAGCCTAAATTTAGGAAATGAGTGAAAACACGAAACATTGTCAACAACTGAATAAATGGAAATTTTTACCAGAAAAACTCCCCCTGTATACTTGTTTACTAACTGTATACTCATGTTTATTTTCGTAATATAGTGTAAAGTTGAGAATGACGAGTCCCCACTCAGATTTGAGATCATCATGCAAATAAAGAAGAGTCATGACCGTATTATTCAGGTCGAAAACCAGAACAAAAATCTGAAATCGTGAATAACTCGAGAATAATTGTAAATAATGAGGTGCCCTAGGGAGACTTTTTGTTGCAAATGAGTTGTAAATTCGACCCTTTGAAGGCTGTCAACAAACGTTATCATCCTGTAAAATGCACCCCCTTGTTGCTAACTATTGATAGATGAAGATGAATTACTATCATTTACTCTGGAAAATTGGAATTCAGCGCCAAAAAACGTTTATAAATTTCGAATGAAAGTCTGTCTGCCTTCAAACGGAATATCCCTTCTAGTTAATGACGTAAAAATACGATTCCCTTTTATTTCCTTTGATCCTTTTCAAGAGAACCATGTCCGTTGGGGGAGAAAAATATCATTAGAAAAAGGTTCTTTTCAAGTGATTCTCTCGTGGACTTCGACTCGAATTAATTTTCTTTAAAATGCCCTCACGTGCTTGTGTTGGTAGTTTTTTTCTTGGACTTAGAATCTTTTCATAAGAAAAAAGGGGTGAGGGAAAGAATTTTCAGGAATTCAGGGGTTAAAGTGTGTTTTTTGGAAAATTTGTTCTTGTGATCATTAGCGATTCAGGTGTGTGGGGTATCATTTTCCACTAAATTTTGGACGCTGAATCGATTGAAATGAGTCTAGCACACTCCACACTCACTGTTCTTGCCCATTTTTTCGTAGTCCTGGTCCGAGGAATAACAAACCCCTGTGAATGAATTTGTGGTGTTTTAAAAAACTGAATTCGAGGAAAAATGGAACGATTCCTGTACCCAGTTCCTTTCAATGCTACTTTCCTTCCTCAGCTCTAAGATACAGGGTGATGTATATTCCGTACAAGTTACCCCGTTGACTTATTGTTCACACTAACAAACTAAATGGGTAGCTGTCAAGAACAGAGCCCGCGCTCATTTTCATTCATTCATCCGAACGCTTCTCAGTCCCCAAACAGGGAAAATCCGTCTTTGTCAAGAATTAAAGTTGGCGGAGCGACTGTTGGAAACTTCGGAGTTTGGCGACTGGTCTTTGATCTACTGAGAAGCTTCGAGGATCGTCTTCACACAGTGGTCTCGTTTGTTCGGTGTAAAAGGGCAATTAAAGTTTGTGTCGAAGTGAATAACTCTTCTCTTACGAGGGTCAGAACAGTCCTTTTCGCGTAAGACTGTACAGCTCACGTGAATAATATATCGTCTCAATTGATGCTCGGTTCCCGCTTGTGAATAATTAAGATGAGTTTCTCCTTTCATCTGTTCCCTTTGTTACTGTTTCGCTTCATTTCGCCACATCTTCATCACATCACTTGTTTCTTGATTCAATGAGGATCATTTGGGACACATCCACAATCATCATTTCTTCGAATAACATGTATTCATTTCTGATTTGAAACTGTCGATTTAGGACCCGCGTCCAAAATAAGGAGTAATTATTTCCCTATATGGCTGGATCCCTAAAACGATGCAAATTCTTACATAGGGGTTGGTTATTCCTCGGATCACGAGCGTGGATACTCATTCCATTCGATTGCGTCCAAAATTGAGTAGAAAATGATACCCCACACGCCTAGCTTTTAGAAATCTCGAAAACACATATTCAAAATGGGTGGGTAGACTCCCATTTTGACCCATAACCTCTTCTGGTGTATGCCAATCGTTCCAGGACCCGTCTCATTGGATTCAGCGTCCATAATTTGGTGGAAAATGATACCCCACACGCCTAGATCGCGTATAATCTCGAAAATCCATTTTTCGAAAAACACATTTTCACCCCTACCCCGCCCAAATTTGTTCCGATCGGGCTATAAACTTTCGAGGACCAACTAGAGCCAAAAACAAATCCCTGACCAAAATTTCAGATTTTTAGAAAAATTTCGACTACCAATATCGGCGTAGACGGTGGACGGACATTTGCGAATTTTGATCTAAAAACCTTGAAACGCCCAAAAAATGTTTCTTGGTCGAATCGGAGAGATTGAAATTTGCCATTGTCCACGTCCACGCCGTTTTTGGAAGTAGGGATAAAATAATCAAAATTCGGCTCCAGTTCGGTCTTCGAAACTTTAGCCCGATTAAACCAAATTTGGGTTGGATTTGGGTAAAATGTGTTTTGGTTGGCTATTCCTTGAATTAATCAACCTGTTTTCATGCAAAAAGTCAATCTCTCCGATTCAGCCCAAAAATTTTTTTTGGACTTTTCAGTGTCTAGATCAAAAAATTCAAAATGTCAAAATTTTCGAAAAAAATGAAACTTGGGTCAGGGGCCCGTTTTCGGTTTTAGTTGGTCCTCAAAACTCTTCAACTCAATCGGACCAAATTTGGGCGGGGTAGGGGTGAAAGTGTGCTTTTTGAAAAATGGATCAAGGCGTGCGGGGTATCATTTTCCACTAAATGTTGGACAAATCCAATGAAATGGGTCCCAGAACGATTGACGCCCTCTAGATGAGGTTATGGGTCAAAATGGATGCCAATCTACCCATTTCGAATGTATGTTTTCGAGATTTCTTTGCCTATAGGCGTGTGGGGTATCATTTTGCACTAAATTTTGAACCCAGAATGGATTGAAATGGGTCTGATACCCACCATACCCATTGTTTTCCCCATGTTGAAGAAATGAGTCTCTATGCGCCTGGTTCGAGGAATAACCACCCCCTGTGAATGAATTTGCAGCGTTTTTTTGAATCACGATTCTCAGGACTTTTTGGGAATTGGACATGTGAAGTATCATTTTCTACTAAATCCTCCTTATTGGAAAAAGAAGACCAATGTGTCCAATTACTGGTTATCATGTTATTCTGAGATTGGTTAAACAACCCCTACTTCCGTCAT
Organism: Cyrtorhinus lividipennis; assembly: GCA_019603395.1. Taxonomy (NCBI): domain Eukaryota; kingdom Metazoa; phylum Arthropoda; class Insecta; order Hemiptera; family Miridae; genus Cyrtorhinus; species Cyrtorhinus lividipennis. The sequence goes on from CM034004.1 coordinate 21,689,267, forward strand.
GGCCCGGATCTCACGAGGAGATTTCGTGGGACGGGGATTACAGTGATCACTGCAGGCGTTTCAACCTTTTCTTTCCTCGTTTTCTTCCATTATTGAAACGGCTGAGCGGCTGAACAATGAAGACCTGCCGTTCTCGACAATGATCGACCGTTTGAAGAACCGTCGGCTCTCGCAATATGAAAAAGGCTTTTTCCGACTAGAACGACGGCGAGGAGCCAATCCGATCCGTGTTCACGGGAAGCCGTCGAGATTTTACCGTTTGAAAATATCAACCGTCGACAACGAACTGAATAGAAGCTTCAGACTTTTTGGGAGGATATTGTGAAGGTTGGCGATCTGAAATGGGCCATTCAACGGCCGAACCGCGTGTTTCCCTTCAGGTGGCCAGTGTAATACGAGTTGCGTGTTGGGTGAGTGTGGACTATAGCTGGGACGAGGCTCGTGGAATACAACCAGGACAAGGCTCTTCGCTCAAAGGTGCGACACACGTACAAGATTTACGCCATTGCGGTACCGAGGTGGAATAATACGGCATTTGCCCTCCACGCGCTCAGGAAGGGAAATTCCCCTCGGGCCTAACTCACCGTAGTTTCGGTATTTAGGAACCCGTGATAGTAATACACTCCAGTACCAGCTCAGCTTCTAATCCTCGTTTGTAAACTAACAATTTGTCTGTTCCCTTGTCTCCGGCTAATCTCTTCGTCTTCGCTGACTCCAAGTCGTCGGGAACTTAAGATAATAATTCCGAAGAGTTCCACGACACAAACTCAACCCCTTCCAACTCAAACAGCGTTCGCGTAAGCTCTCCCCTCCGATCTTGGTTGTTTATGTTGTAACTAGCATCCCCCGAGGCTTCGAAACACCTCTTTGCTTTCATTACCGGAAGCCAAGTCTGTAGGAAGTTGAAGGTGCACAGGAAAGCTCACGTCGGTGATGAGATCGATGGACCACAATGTCACCACAGCCTTCATCTTACCGAGTTGAAAATTCATTTATAACTTTGTTATAACTCGCTCAGTTCAAGAAGTAAACCGAATTGCCTTTCTTTTGATCTCTCATCGGAATAATTATGTAAAATACATGCAAATTAAATAAAACTCCCCTCTGGAGTGTTTAAGGAGATTTATATTCTAAATATTCTACAAATCCAGCGATTTCAGCAACAAAAGTCATTATTTTAGTGTCGATGTTGTTCGTAGAGGAATTCGTGTCTTCGAGGTCACCAAATGAACACTTTTCTGCCATATTTCTACCCACCGACTCCCTACCGTAGATTTTTCCTCCCCATTGATTACGACATATTACTTTTCGTGCGTTTCCATTATCACATTCCTCAGTAATGCAGCAAATTAGTTTGATTGCCAATTGCGGCTGTTTCGGAGAATTTTCTTTTCGGATTTAACCCCAACGCTTAGTGCACCAACTACGACCCTGTTCACGTTTTTTGTGTCAACACGACCGGCTGATTTTCGTCAAAGTGAGTAAAATAGTTTCAATGGAAAAATGGTGGTATGCCTATTTCTTCGGAATCGACGCTGCTGCCAAATGCGCGGCGCTTACATAAGACCACAGGGAAAACGAGGAGAGTCCATTTTTTATGAAAATGGAGTTAAGGTTGGCACAAACTTCTACACGAGTCTAGTTTCAAATTATACCATGGAACAGGAGAAAAAAGGGGGAGGAATGCCCCTTATACTGGCCTATAGGTTTGAGTCACCGGGAAGC
>CM034004.1:21691016-21704938 GCA_019603395.1 Cyrtorhinus lividipennis
GGAAAAAACAGTGGGTGGGCGGGTCCCGACCCATTCCAATCGATTCAGGATCCAAAATTTGTGGAAAATGATACCCCACACGCCTAGGTTCCAGAAATCTCGAAAACACATATTCAAAATGGGTAATATATACCCAATTTGACCCATAACTTCTTCCAGTGGGTGCCAATCTTGCTGGAACCCATTTCATTGGGTTCAGCATCCAAAATGTAGTGGAAAGTGATACCCCACTCGCCTAGATCGCCCAAAAACTCGAATATCCATTTTTCAAAAAACACATTTTGACCCCTACCCCGCCTAAATTTGGTCCGATCGGGCTGAAAAGTTTGGAGGACCGTCCTAGGCCGAGAACAGACCCCTGAACCAAATTTCAGATTTTTAGAAATTTTTCTACTACCAAAAAACGGCGTGGACGGCGGACGGCGGACGGCGTATGGCGGACGGATTATTCAAGGAATAACCAACCAAAAAGGCTCGCAGAAAGGTAAAAAGTGGGCAAAACAGTGGTTTGTTGATAGGGTGAAGTGCACCCATGAAAAGTTACTCAACGAGCTGAGAGTAATTGAGCCAAATGATTTTCGTAACTTTTTACGGCTTATGATTTTCGGCTTTCTTATCACTCATGATTAGGCGTACCTGGGACAACTTCAACTTGGACAACTTGTTAATTCGACTGCGAATTGAGACCAACTGACGGGATATTGCGCAATGCTGCCAACAGACGACGCAATATTTTCCAGGTTGTACAATATATTTTCAACTCTTCATCAATCGTATAATATATTGAGCAACATTTCAATCTCAATTATACTGCACAACCCTGAATATTGTACAATAATATTGAGCGTCTATGGGCCGTTTTAGTCAACTGACCACGGTTGGATGTCGGACTGGCTTCAAACCAGCGCGAGCCTCCAAGTGCACACAATGAGATGTGGTATTGAAAGATGGGTTTAAATATTTTGAAAAGTAGGTAAGATGGGTTGTTTACACGATCGGTCTTTGTCGGTGGCCACACAGGAGGGAAGCTGAGGGCGGCCGGAAAGCGGAAAAGGAAAGCGGCCTCTTTTGAGCTAATTACTTCAGTAATCCAAAGCAGAATTGGACCTGAAGGAGGTCAGTCCAGTTCTTCCACGGTTCCTTTCAAGGGAAAGTGGATAGCTCCATTGAGGGATGCGGTCCAGCGCGGGATGTTCCCTTTTTCTCTTTCCGTCTCCTCCCTATTTTACCACACGCCGGGAAATACGGAATAAAAGCCTCAAGCAATACTATTATTGCACCTTTCACACCTTTGGCTGCGCGCAGACAGGGACAGGAGGCTGGGGGTTGCTCTGGTGGGCGGTGGGCACTTGTCGACAACTCAACCGGAGATAACAGGTTCAAACGCGCCGGTTTCAACTCCCCTCCCTTCCTCACCGCAACCCTCGTCAATAGTGAATTACCGTTTAAGCACGAGGGTAGAGATAGAGTGAGCCGACAAAGATCTTACAGGATTTCTACCCACTGGTTACCGCAAGCAACCGCCCACCTACGTACAATGCCAGCGCATCGCTTCGGGCCCTTTCTCCGTCACTATCCTCCCAGCTCAACTTGGGTTCTTGTTTGCGACTCAAGGAAAACGATTTACTCTCCCAAGTCAAACCAATATCACCAACCCTCTTCTTCAGTGGGGCAGCACCCCTTCACGGCAACGAAATCAGCTAAAATGATACCACTGATCACCACTGCGGCTGACCATCATTTCAACGACTGACTGATTGATTTCGGTTGGTCATTCATTGAATAATCATTCAGTCAATCTCTCTGATTCGGCCCAAAAAATGTATTTTGGGCGTTTCAAGATCTCCAGATCAAAATAAGCAAATGTCCGTCCGCCGTCCACGCTCATTATCGTAGTAGAAAATAATCTATAAATCGGAAATTTTGGCCAGGGACCAGTTTCTGGTTGGTTCTCAAAACTTTTCAGTCCAATCGGAGCACATTTTGGGCGGAGTGAAGGTCAAAATGTGTTTTTTGAAAAATGGATTTTCGAGATTTTGGGCGATCTAGGCGAGTAGGGTGTCATTTTCCACTAAATCTTGGACGCCGAATCCAATGAAATGGGTCCCAGAACGATTGGCACCCACTGGAGGAAGGTATGGGTCTAATTGGTTATAAATCACCCATTTTGAATATGTGTTTTTGAGATATCTGGTACCTGGGCGTGTGGGGTATCATTTTTCATCAAATTTTGGACGCTAAATCGATTGTAACGAGTCTCCTTGCTCCTGATCCGAGGATCCAATTTCTGTGAATTAATTTTCAGTATTTTGGTTGGTTATTCCTTGAATAATCAACCTATGTTTTCATGCAAATGGTCAACCTCTCCGATTCGGCTCAAATTTTTTTTCTAGACGTTTCATGGTGTCTAGATCAAAAATAGTCAATGTCCGTCGCACGTCCACGGTTTTGGTAGTAGAAAATTTTCTAAAATCTGAAATTTGGGTCAGGGGGCTGTTCCGGCTAGGACGGTCCTCCAAGCTTTTCAGCCCGATCGGACCAATTTGGCGGGGTAGGGTCAAAATGTGTTTTTGAAAATGAATTTTCGAGATTTTGGGCGAACTAGGCGTGTTGGGTATCATTTTCCACTAAATTTTGGACACTGAATCCAATGAAATGGGTCCCAGAACGATCGGCAGCCACTGGAAGAAGTTATGGGTCAAATTGGGTATATATTACCCATTTTGAATATGTGTTTTCGAGATTTCTGGTTCCTAGGCGTGTGGGGTATCATTTTTCATCAAATTTTGGACGCTAAATCGATTGGAACGAGTCTCCTTGCTCCTGATCCGAGGATCCAATTTCTGTGAATTAATTTTCAGCATTTTTTCATTATTTATCTGTACATTTTTTGGACGAGGACGGACTCATGTACTGTGTCCTCGCTGGGCATCATTCGTGCAACCATCAACCGACTATTCGACCAATGGTTATAGTACGACTAGCGCATTGCTCCCACGACCAAGATTTGTGTGACTGGTGAATGCCGATCGTGTGACAATCTAGGGTAGTTTTGTGAACGAATTGCATGTTGAATGTAAGCGCTGCATTGCTATTAGGATACATTTTAAGGTTTTCAAGTCATTTTAAGTCGACGGCGCAATGAAGCCGCTATGAGCTGAGAAGACAAGAGGATTTCATCGTTAGGAAACGGTAGTGAGATGGATATCCGCTGATGACGAAGGAATTTCTACTAGGAAATTGACCAAAAATTGTCCTAAGGGGCTTGGAGGAATGCTACAGTTGCTGACAGTGCTTTGGAACATCAGATTTAATCACGTCCGTCCCTCTATACGTATTTCAAGGCACATTATGTGCCTCTGTAAGCCTCTCTCGAATTAAAATCTGTTATAATTTAATTCGGGTTTCTTCGGAGGTTTTGAACGGACCTAGCGAGAGGTTACACAGTCCAAGACCTACGACTGAGCAACTAGGGATACCAAGGATGAGCATAAAATACATTGATACAAACTGAATTATAATTGAAAACAAGGACATGTTGCAAAGGAGAATATGCCTCAACCTGGGCTAGAATAATTATTGATACAAGACAAAGTAATTCGACAAAGTAAATTAGACAACATGTGGAGCATAAAATACAATTAATACAAGATACATGAAATTATGATATACATGAAATACAATTAATGAACAAGCGCAACGATACTGGCTGACGAAAATGGCGTCGACGTCGAAGGAAAAAAGGGGGGGGGGGGGATGCTGTCCTGCAGGTACACAGCGAGGCTTATTAACTTGAGTCCTTTATCATCTCATGGCATGGGGAACACAATATTACAGCTTTGGTCGACTTCAGCACGGTAGCATAGTTCACTTCAGAGCGAGCACGGGACAAAGCCAGGATGGACTGAGTGAGTTGCACTTGCACGACAGGTTACAAAAATATATGACTCCAACATGTTGGGCATATCATCAATGGGTGACGTTTGAGAATTTGAGTGGTTACGAGAGAAATGTCGAGCATTTTTGGGATTATCGTTCGTCTTTATTTTAAATAATTTTGAAAAAATGTTAATTTCTTCCCACATTGACGGACTTTTGGATGTTGCTTGTATGTTCAGCGCTATTTGTTTACTCTTATATTGGATTGTCTGTCTCAGCGATCTCTTACAGCTTTATAAGTACATTCCCACAGGACAAGAGCGTTTGGGAGGGTCCCAAATAAAAACACTTCGAGCGGACTCACGGTGTTTACAAAGCTAACAAGGGCGGTGTTAATGTTGTATTTAATGTTGTCGCTCGAAGGGATCAATGGTAAGAGTAAAAACAACATATCGCGGTCTAACGGCGCTCCGCTTTGAACAGCACTCAAGAGAAGAAAGACGTGACACGAGTCAAACTTCTTTCGGATCCGGGTTTATTAACTCGAATCCTTTCGGGTAAATTACTCGGGGAACAAATGACGAACACTTTTAGAACCAACACTCTCGGAACAGCCAGCGGGTGAAGGAGGTGTTTTGTTTGCACAAGACAATAGCCGGCCCTAAGAGACTTCTTTACAGTAATTTGTTCGAGGCGGGCCTAACACTCCGGACGAACATCCAAACACGATTTTACACAAAGGAATAACTAGGCACAGGTATATGCATTTCAGAACACGCTACAAATTCTTTCACAGGGGTTGGTTATTCATTTGATCAGCAGCATGGAGACTATTTCCAATCGATTCAGCGTCCAAAACTTAGTGGTGAACGATACCCCACACGTATAAATCGTCGAAAATTTTGAACATGGGGAAAATGGAGGAGACTGAAAATGGCTAACACACATGAACTGACCACATGAATTGGCACAAAGAATGTGCTTTACAACCAGTGCCAGACCTGATTTGTATGAACATTATTCGTGAGAATACTGTTACTCATAGGCAACATGAAGCCTGGTGTAGCTTACAAATAAATGAGCAAATTAAATTGAAAAAAAAAGATAATAATAACTATATTTAACTACATTGTTAAAGGGCAAATAGGAAAATCAAATTAGCCGAATGCTGGAAAAAGGAGGCAGTGTATTGATCCTTTCCCCGGGTACATACACTCGAACATACATGAATGTACGTTCATGAAGACTAAATAAAAAATCTGCAAATTCTTACACACGGGTTGGTTATTCCTCGAATGGGGGAAACAGTGGGTGTGGCGGGTCCCGGACCCATTCCAATCGATTCAGCGTCCAAAATTTAGTGGAAAATGATACCCCACACGCCTAGATCGACGAAAATCTGGCATTTTTCAAAATACACATTTCGATATTTATTAATAATAAATTATTATTCATCCGGCTCGAAATTAATTTCAGACTGGTTTTAGATTTATATAGAACCTCGGCTAGGGTATTCCTATCTGCCAGTATCCCTGTATCGTCTGCAAACAAATAACATCCAATGAATTTTGTACATTGGGGAACTCTTTTTACGTAGATGAGAAATAATTGTGGGCCCAGGGCACTACCCTGAATAACACCGATTATTTTATCGGACATTTCTATCAACGGTTGCATATGTTTTCTATTGGGAATATTTGAACTTTCAAACCCCCCGATTTCGGCCATTCTTTTGTAAAGAAAATGTTTTGGATGAAACCATTTTGATTAATCATGCTTTAGACTGCATGTTATTACGTTAGCGAAGGCAGTTCTGCGTGCAGACCGTTTTCACGCTTCTTCCTCGGTGCGTGGGATCTAATTTTGTATTTTACAGACGAAAAGCTGGAAAGGAAAAGGAAGGAAAAATTGATAGAAAGTGAAACATGGGGACAATGGGGGAAACAGTGGGCATTGTGGGTCCCGGACCCATTCCGATCGTTTCAGGGTCCAAAATTTAGTGGGGTATCATTACACAACCCCACAAAAAAAAAGTCAAAGTCCATGAAAGCGACTTGTGGGGTCTTATGTTTTTTTGGGTCGCTGATTTCGAATCTTTTGCCAGTTTTTTCAGATCAGATCGCTTTCAAGGTCATTTGAAGGTTAAATGGAGAAAATATAGCTAAAAAAAATCGCCTTAAAAATTTGAAAAAATTCAGACAAAAGTTTTTTAGAACGTTGATTCCAAATCCAGTGTTAGTTGACCTTCATGAGTTCAAGGTCAAGGTCTTTTGAAGGTCAAAGCAAAAAAATAACCTCAAAAAAAATTGTAAAAATGTATGTATGTTTCAAGGGTTGCTGAATCCGAATCCAGGGTTGGTTCGATCATGTCTGGTTATCTGAAGGTCATTTAAGGTCATTTGACTGTTGAATTTTTACAATTTTTTTTTTTGAGGTTATTTTGTTGGTTTGACCTTCAAATGACCTTGACCTTGACCTCATGAAGGTCAACCGACACCGGATTTGGATTCAGCTTTCTAAAAAACCTATGTCTAATTTTTTTCAGATTTTTTAAGCGATATTTTCTACATTTGACCTTCAAATGACCTTGAAAGCGATCTGATCTGAAAAAACTGGCAATCGATTTGAAATCAGCGACCCGAAAAACATGAAACCCCACAGGTCGCTTTCATGGACTTTGATTTTCTTTGTTGTTGTTGTTGTGGGGTTGTGTTATTCGAGGAAAACCAACCAATAAGTATCCGATTATCAGGGTAATATTAAAGGTGAAATACCAATACAAAAATGTTGGTAATTTTTAACCAAAATATCAATTGTTAAATATCGATATTGTAACGTCTCTACCAATGTCTCTTCTATAAGCGCAGGCACAATATACCCTGGGTTGCAGTGCTCTACACTTCAATAGGAGTTGTGATGCCTTACTACCATGGTAATGCTGAAATAGCTCAGTACCAATAAAATCATATGGGCAGAGTGGGCACCAAGGGGAAAGCCCTGGCTCGACTCCACCAAAGGATCAAGCCTGGATCGCCCTACCAGGGATGCTGGAAAAACCTTGGGTCAACCCCATCAAGGGATTAAGCCCAGAAATTCCCCACCAAGTCGTATAAATAACCGGTTACTGGCCAACTTTAGTGTGTTTGTGTCTACCATTACCTAGTAATATCTTGTCTAGTACCTAGTATAACTTGTCATTGTCATTCCAACCTTCTCTCATCCATTTTTTCCTCTATAAGAACGTGCACCTAGGCGAGATCGACTCACATCGGATCGGTCAAGAGTTCGGTCCACATTCGTTTAGCTTAATTCATTCAAAACTCCAATTCAACATTCATTCATCGAATGAATCGACTAAATTTTGGTCGCTGAATCCAGTGAAATGGATCCTGGAACGTTTAGCGTCCTCTGGATGAGGTCAAAAGGTGAAAAAGTGATGTTTGAAACAGATTGGAACGAGACTCTGACCGCCTCAAGAACACCCCTCTGCCTGCATAACCGAAATTCTGATGTTCAGAGTGAACCCATTTTTGTTCAAAGTCTCTAAATGTCCTGAAAACCACCGATATACTGTATTTGTGAGGTATTGGATCATTATTAGGAAATTATTGGATTCAGCAACGTCGAAGCTGACCATACGTTCGACTGCACGGCCTCCCCCATGCTGTTTCCTCTTCAAAATCACTCCCTTGCGGATGAAGCATTTCACGCTTTGTTAACGAAAGGTTGATCCCGTTCGTTTCGGATGGTTAATACACTTGTTCTCTCCGTCTCAAGTGACCGGGTCCATGGCATGGCCCTCGTAGCGGGGGTGCCATGTGGTCGAGAGGATCTGCCATCAGCATAGTGAAAAACTTGGCTAGGTGTACAGATGGGAATACTTGAGCTGCCGACCCCACATCTCTATTATCTCATTTACCGCCACCCCTCGGCGTCCTCGTCGCCTTTTCTACCAAACACAATTGTTTACCCCCCAGACCGTTATAATAATCTTAGGCTTGAAGGACTTGGGAGCCCGACGTCAATTAGAGAGGCCTATGAGAAGCGGGGGTGAAAAAGATATCAGTGATTCGATAACGCCAACGAGGGGCAGCGAGATTTGAACGAATAAGTCCGATTCATGACGAATCAAACTCCTAGGTGGTCAACTAATGTTCCAGAACAAATTCAATTCAACGCAATTTGTATTTGTCCATGCCGATAGCACATACTTTTACGACGATGGCTTTCATTAAAAACAAACGCTGCAAATTGTTACACGGGTTGGTTATTCCTCGGACCAGGCGCATGGAGACTCATTTCTTCAACATGGGGAAAATGGGGGTAACAGTGGGTGTGGTGGGTCCCGGACCCATTCCAATCGATTCAGGATCCAAAATATAGTGGAAAATGATACCCCACACGCCTAGGTAGCAGAAATACCGAAAACACATATTCAAAATGGGTAATAAATACCCAATTTGACCCATAATTTCTTCCAGTAATTGCCAATCGTTCTGGGACCCATTTCATTGGATTCAGCGTCCAAAATTTAGTGGAAAATGATACCCCACACGTCTAGGTACCAGGAATCCCGAAAACACATATACAAAATAGGTAAATAGGTGCCCATTTACACCCATAACCTCAATTAGAGGACACCAAACGTTTTGCGACCCATTTCATTGGATTCAGCGTCCAAAATTTAGTGGAAAATGATACCCCACTCGCCTAGATCGCCCAAAATCTAGAAAATCCATTTTTCAAAAAACACATTTTGACCCCTACCCCACCCAAATTTGGTCCGATCGGGCTGAAAAGTTTCAAGCACCGTCCTAGGCCGAGAACAGACCCCTGACCCAAATTTCAAATTTTTAGAAAATTTTCTAGATTATTCAAGGAATAACCAACCAATAGTAAGTAAGAACCAAAACAGCAATATAATACCTTCTGAATATGAGCTCTTACATTACACTCAGTAAACATCTTACGCACAAAGTAATATAACTTTATTTTGGTCTTTGGCCCATCTGGTGTGAAAATGTCTTCCTAGGAGATTGGATTTTCGGCATTTTCAGCGCAAAATTGATTAACACATGCCCAGGACACTCCAAACTCATTGTTTCCCCTTTACCCCTGCCCTAAGGAATAATCAACCATTATAGAATAATTTGCAGCATTTTAAAAAATTTATTTTTTTTAATCATTCAGTGCTGAGCTTTTTACGCAGTCCACACGCACTTACGTCCTTGTTATTTTGCGTTATAAAACACGCCCGTAGGGGAAGAACCGGTATGAAAATGTTTTGCATAACCAGCTCATCCTCCCCTATGGACATAATATTACCACATCTAAAATTAAAATGAATGATGAAAAATTAAATTTGGGGGCCAGGAATGTTATTTATGTACCAATTTTCACCTTCGAACATACTTATTTCACGATATAAATTAATTGAATTTTAATAATTTGAAAAATCCAAGAGTATTGCAGGCAGTGTATATATGCCCGATATGTAAACGGTTTTCACAGGAATCACTCAAAAAAATACTGTACCTGATTCATCCTCATGCGACCTTCTAATCTGTACGATAATAACACCACCTCTGTGAGGAGGACCATGCAGCCGGTAATATTACCACCTCCGCACGGCATGGGTTAATTTTATTATTTTTATAATACGTCTGTATATTAATCAAGAACTCTGCCTTGGTGCACCCCGCACTACATGGTAAGGGCGGAAACTGGGAGATTTAAACTGGGCGTTTTCGTCCTAGAGAGGGCCTTGGGCTGGTGGGAGGCCATTCTTCGTATGCCAGAAAGCAGATACCCCCGTTCGTGCTACAATGCTCTCTTACGAACATGTGAAAAAAAATCTGCAAATTCCTACACACGGGTTGGTTATTCCTCGAATGAGGGAAACAGTGGGTGTGGCGGGTCCGGGACCCATTCCAATCGATTCAGGGTCCTAAATTTAGTGGAATATGATACCCCACACGCCTAGGTAGCAGAAATCCCGAAAACACATATTCAAAATGGGTAATAAATAACCAATTTGACCCATAGCTTCTTCCAGTGGGTGCCGATCGTTCTGGGACCCGTTTCATTGGATTCAGCGTCCAAAATTTAGTGGAAAATGACACCCCACTCGCCTAGATCGCCCAAAATCTCGAAAATCCATTTTTCAAAAAACACATTTTGACCCCCCCCCCCCCCAAATTTTGGTCCGATCGGGCTGAAAAGTTTCGAGGACCCGTCTCGGCCGGGAACAGACCCCTGACCCAAATTTCTGATTTTTAGAAAATTTTCTACTACCAAAAACGGCGCGGACGATGGACGGCGTACGGCGTACGGCTTACGGCGGACGGACATCGACCTTTTTTGATCAGGACATCATGAAACGTCCAGAAAAAAATTTTGAGCCGAATCGGAGAGGTTGACCATTATCATGAAAACATAGGTTGATTATTCGAGGAATAACCAACCAAAAAGGGTAATGAGGGGTATAACTGGGCAGCCCAACTGAAAAACTTGCTTAGGAAGTGGGGTTATGGCGAGCTGTGGGTCCAGCAAGATGCGAAGATGGTTGATAAAACTAAAAGAGAAGTCCTGAACAGCTTCGCGACGATGGTGGCGTATGAGGATTATGAACGGATAATTTGCTCGTCCTACAATAAAAACTATTTGTCAGCAATCGAAGGCTACACAAATCTCCTAGGCTACCTCCATTGGAACATCACCTTTGATGTGAAGCGAATGGGTCCTAGAACGATTGACACCCTTGGAAGAAGGTATGGGTCAAATGGGTTTGTATCCACCCATTTTGTATGTGTCAAGATTTCTGGTGCCTAGGCGTGTGGGGTATCATTTTCCACTAAATTTTGGATCCTGAATCGATTGGAATGGGTCCGGGACCCGCCACACCCACTGTTTTCCCCATTTGAGAAATAACCAACCCGTGTTTTATTACGTTCATTACTCTTCCAATTACTCCGTTTTGCTCGGATATGTGTTGAATTTCGAATTGTGTTGTGCAGCTTTTTTACTCACTAATCGGCGACCCGCTTTTATAGATAAATGGTGTTTGTTCGAAGGTTGTGGGGTATCATTTTCGACTAAATTTTGGACGTTGAGTCCAATGAGACGGGTCCCGGAACGATTGGCGCCCACTGAAAGATGTTAGTGGTCAAAATGGGTATCCATCTACCTAATTCGAATGTGTTTTCGAGATTTCTTGTACGTAGGCATGTAGGGTATCATTCTCCACTAGATTTTGGACCCTGAATCGATTGAAATGAGTCTCCACGCTCCCAATATAAGGAATAACCTGCCCCTGTGAATGAATTCTCAGCGTGTTTCCCATAATATTCTGCCTCCTTTAACAATAGAACTGCTTATTTTGGATCCATTACATTGATTACATGCTTAAAGCACATTCATAATAATCCAATTATTCCACAACTTGAAAAACGCACCCAATTTAAAAATACCCGTTTTCTTCCTTTCTTCCCGAACTTATTGCACAAGAAACGTGTAAAACTTTACTCGTGGCAATCGGTCAAAAGCCCATTTTTATCGTTTCCACGTCCAATGGAAACACACTTAAATTCCTAAAAATCCTGAAAATTAATTTTCAAAATACGTATTTTTACTACCCCCATCCTTCGAATGGGCTCAAAAATGTTCCAAGGACTGACAAAATCCCAAGACGAGTTACTCACCAAAATTTCAATTTTGTATAAAGGCCACCACGGCTGTAAACGGAGTAGAGTGCTGATGGACATTTTGCTTTTGTAATCATTGTGGTCCCGAAACGTAAACCACATGACAAATTACAGTTACAATTACAAAAATGTTAACAGCATTTTTCATCTCCGGCGTTCATAAAAGTCTCAATAATTGCTTGAATTCCAACTTTACCCGACTCCATGAACGATTTTCAAGAAATGACGTGAGAAAAGGCCGTTCTTCGCTATAAAAACCAATTTTCAGTTTTCCTTCTTTCTTTTACCGAATTTTCAAAATATGGGTTGTATGCGCCTAGTGCTACATTACTGAAAAAACAACCCCCGAAAAATCTAATTGTAGTTGAAACGTTGAAAATTAAAACAATATCAGGTTTGTGAAGATACTTGTGCGCTGATTGCAGCTCCCGAAAGGGTTGCTAACAAAATTCTGGAAAACATTGGCGCAGGTTCACTCAGTTTTCTTGGTGATTATTTTTCGATTCCTTGAAGAGAACAGGAAAATAGACAGGATTTCTTTCTAATACCATGGCGAAAATTGGACGAGACCGGTTCTATACACTGAAAGTACGGTTTTTCCGTGAGAATGGGATGAAAACCTACATTTTTTCTTGGTTCTTGATGATTAGGGAACGCTACCAATCCTCATTCACTGCATTTTTAGGGAAATCTATCAATGTTGCGATGAAAATGCAGGTTTCATATCAGGAATGGTTGTGATAGAAGATAAAAAATAATGTTATTACGACCTGGAACTGTCAACGTTTATCATAAATGAATAAGAACTTGGACGACTTTAGCCACCTTTCAAATTTCGATGTCGTCAAGCCTGCCTTTAGTATACCTACGTAAAATCCGTATTATTGGAAGCTTTCCTCTTTGTCCCAGGACCTTACGAGACAATACTGAGTAAGCCTGATCATCGAAAACTTTTCATATTGGGAACTGGGTGGCTTAAGTAAATGCACAATTCATTTTGGCAGTCAGATGGGCCAATAGTGGCGTACGAATAACCATCTTACGCGACGCCTGATTCAAAGATGTGTTCAGAGCAACAATTAGGTATTAGTTTGAGGCCACTTTACAACAAAACTTGATTACCATCCGTTAATTACTTTGTTTGAATTTATTAAATGACTCGACTTGAACGTTCAAACATTCATGTTTCCAATTTTACGCTACAATTATTCATCAAATCGCATTATATTGTTGACTGAAGATTTCACGATTCCATCTCTCATATAAGTAATCGTAATCTTTAAAATAATTTACTTGGTCATGATATTGAGCGAATTGCTCGGAGAGTGCAGTTATCTCGTATATAGAGTTTCATGTGTATTTCATTGACTTGAACGTATAAAACAAGCCTATTTGCCGGGAATTATAAATGCAATTGAACCCATATGTACCTGGTACACATTTCCATCGCTATAACTCACTCTCAGATTTATTGAGAACGGGACACTTGAGAACAATCCCCTCAAATTGAACAGGAAGAGACAACGGAAGAAAAAAAATGTAAATTTCTCAACATACGACAATTATCGTAAGGTACGTATGACTCGACGAAGACTCACAGAGTAATAAAAGTTGTGTTGATGGTGCTGTTACACATTTAATGTTGGGGAAGGACTGGGATGTACGGAAAGGAGGAATCTCCCTTATATACCCTCCTCTCTGCCCACCCGGTACCCCCCTCCCCCATTCACCCACCCCTTCGGCCCTTCGCCCCTTTTTCAGATAGTTCCATAATGTTTCCTCACGAATTTTGAATTTATTACTCGATTGTCTTTTGCTCTCCAGCCGACCGCTGAGAACGGTTGGTCTCCGTTTATATTAGCCCACCCCGTCGTCGTGACAGTGTATCGGGCCTAATACACGGTTTCGGGTGTCCGGAGTGATAAACACGCTTGTAACCGAAATACGAGGTTCGAAAATGATGTGTCTAACGTAGTTAGTGCGATATTAATTAAGCAATGGTGGAGGATTCAGTATAAACTTGCCACAATAAGCTCAGTTTCAATAACATTTATCTCTAAGCACCTGAGCGGAATTGAATAATAAAACATTAAATACGTCTCTTGCAACATCCTCCAGTATTTCCCTTGCTGCAGTAAGTAGTTCATCTCTTCATGTGATGCGATGCTAACCAAAACCCTTTCAAGAAAATTATAATAATTGCTTTGATTAAAGTTTATTTATTTATCACAATAGGTGGGTGTAAACCGGGTATCTCACGAGCCCCCCCCCCCCCACCCACCAACTAAAATCGTCCAAACGAGAACAAAAACACGTTTTTTTGACCAAAACTCGTTTTCT
>CM034004.1:21704948-21769468 GCA_019603395.1 Cyrtorhinus lividipennis
TATGAGGATTATGAACGGATAATTTGCTCGTCCTACAATAAAAACTATTTGTCAGCAATCGAAGGCTACACAAATCTCCTAGGCTACCTCCATTGGAACATCACCTTTGATGTGAAGCGTGTGATCGCACAGCTGAGACTTTGTGGTGACTCCGTTCTGCGAGTTTTTCACAAGGAGGTTGTGTGGAAAATAAACCTTCAAGAAAAGTGCCTCTTGTGTGACTTGAGTGAGTGCGAGACGGTCCTCCATGTTGTGGGTAGATGCCCACAGCTGGAAAACAACAGAAGAAGGTACTTCGGTTCAGCAAGGCTAAGTGACGAGTACATTTTGAAGTGTTTACTGACTTGCCAGAAGACTTGGTTTTTAGGTTATTCAATTTTATGATGGCATATCCAAAGTGGAGAAAGTTCCTAGAATATTTATTGATAGATGTTGGACTCCGACATTAACTGTGCGAAAACGTGTATATGTATTCTTTATTTTCCGATCTCCATAAGAAATAAGTATATTAAAGTAAATTTAGAAGATCCCAACTATACTTTCAATGTGTATAATGTGTGCAACTTGTTTCTTATTTACGCTACGAACTCCTTTGTTGTGTAGGTCAGTGTTACCTGCATCAACAAATAAAACATTTATTGATTGATTGATTGATATATTAATCAAGAAGGCTCTGCTCAACCGAAACGTCCAAATCCCAAAAGGAAAACACAACATTTCTGCAGGTTTCTGCGGGCTTATTCAGTATCTTCTAAATCTAACCTTCAAAAATCATGATGCCCGCTCTCATCTTCTTCAAGGACCACCACGGAACCACGAGTAATTAAGAATTGAATTACCTCAGTCGCGTTGAGGGTTGCTAATAACAAAAACGCTACTATAACTTTCACAGGGATTGGTTATTTCTGAAAAAGGGAGCATGAAGACTCATTCCAATCGATTCAGCGTCCAAAATTGGTGGAAAACGATACCCCACGCGCCTAAATCGTCAACAAGATCGAAAATGAGAAGAATGGGGAAAACAGAGGGTGTGGCGTGTCCCGGATTCCATTTCCACCGATTTGGGTTTAAAATTTAGTGAAAAATGATACCCCACACGCCTAGATTCCAAAAATCTGGAAAACACACATGTAATGGGTAGATAGATACCCATTTTGACCCAAAACTTCTTCTGTTGGGCGGTGATCGTTCCGGGACCCGCCCCAATTTGGTGGAAATTGATACCCCACACGCCTAGATTGCCGAAAATCTCGAAAATATATTATTCGAAATACACATATTGACCCCTACTCCGCCCAAATTTGATCCGATCGGGCTGTAAAGTTTCAAAGACCAACTAGAGCCTGAAAGGGGTTTGTGACCAAAGTTTCAGATTTTTAGAAAAATTTCTACTACCTAAATCGGCGTGGACGGCGGACGGACATTTGCTAATTTTGATCTAGACATCATGAAACGTCCAAATCGGAGTGATTGGCTTCATTCCTAAACATGGAATGACCAACTAAGAAGCAGATGATAGATAGAATACAGCCCTATTTTTTGTCCACTACGGTAGCCAAAATTAAATTCAATTGTTCAACCTCATACGCGACCCACAGAGGAAGATCGTATGAAATGAAAACGCCCATAGCGTCTACATTTTGACCGTACAGCGACCATACAAGTATTAGTTGATGAAGGGGTTGAGAACGATACGAGTAAAGGAGTTGGGAAGCTGTAGTTCTCGCCGGTTCAACATTCTTGACAAAGGCTTTCTCCAACAACACTGATTGCTCTCGGAGTCCTCGTACTTTATCCCACGTGAGATCGATAAACTTAACATCAGAGAGACCTTCAGGCCCACTGGGGAGGGGGAGGATTTGGAAGATTCTTAGCCAACCCTAATCTATTTTCCGATCCTACCACTTCTTTTCATTCGATTTGACTCTGGTCCTTCCGAGTTTCTTTTATTTCAATGGAGTTGCTTTTCCGTTTTTGTCCAAGAAGGTAAGTTTTCAAGGGGGTTGAGTGAAGAAGAAGAGATTCAACATTTAAACCATCCCGCCCTTGCGGTGTAAATACAACATTCGTAACGGTTAGACCCTCATTTTAGGCCAATTAGCAACATTTGTTCGCCCCATGGACATTTTTTGGGGTGGATTCCATCCCAGCCAATTTTGATTTAAGCGCCTCCAATACTGTGGATCTCCCGTGGAGTGAGACACATGCCTGACAGGCTCCAGATCCTGGTAGTGGGATTCACCCCACAGTACCACTCAACGAAGATATTTTCCTCTGTTTTTCCGATAGTTGAGTTACCTGGGTTCCAAGAATTTCGCATCTTCTCCACTAGAACGTACGCTTTGGCGGAAAAATACGCCTTAGCTGATTCAAAATCCGGATAATTGTGTTTTGACCACAATTTAGAGCTGTTTCGCTTTGGGCGACTCACGCTTGGAGCGCTCACAAGTATCGCAGAGTGGGATTAGTCGCTCAAGGGAGAGCGACTTGGTAATAATCGCCAGTTGCTGGCGTTTAGTTAACGGAGGAAGGTGTTCGCCAGTCCAGTGCATCTTGGCTAACTGAGAAGCCCTTCCAGGAATGGGTTGACACATTCACCATCCCTTTTGTGAGACGCTGGGATTATTGTCGCTGGACGATCTTTACAGTCGCCCCGAACCTTCAGGCTTTCGAAATGGAGGCTGTGTGAAGATGGTGCAGGGAATTAGGCGTGGAATTCAACTCAGGGACGTGTCGTGGACGAGACGAGCGTTTTTCCAACAGCACCTTCCAGCTGTTTTTGTTTTCCCAGCTTGAAAACACGTCTCATTGGAGGAGTGAGGTTTGAAGAAGCGAGGGCGATAAATCACTCGGTCGAGCACCTGACAGGAACATGGTTACAACGCTACACAAACATATGCGGTTGGGGGTTGTGGGTGGGAGGATCGAGGAGAGAGCTCACCACGTAGTAGGAATATGCCGAGGGATGGACCAGGCTGGAGAACTCTTGGATGGCCTCCTCCGGAAATAAAGGTCTATAAATCTGTTTTGTGGAAGACGGTCGATGTGAGTGGGTAGCGAAGTAGATTGGGACGTCTTTGTGAGGGCGAGGAGCGAACAGGACCACACGCACGAATACCCTTCTCCTTGGGGAGACGTGAGGAAGAGTCCTTTTTCGGGATCCCTACCGCGTGTTGCATAATTTGTCAAGGGCACCGTGGTGGGGGAAGAGGCGGCATGCGGTCTGCCACTCCTATTTCCTGGAGCGGAAGGCAAAAGGACGGCTGGCTCACAGGTGTGAGCGACTCTCTCAATCTTCCAAGGAGATGATCGCGTTTTTCATCGAGCGGCAGCTCAAACGAAACTCGTGTTTCTCTTAATGACGAGTCAAACTCAACAGAGAGCCGCTCACACCTCCCAGCAGCGATTGAGTACACCCACCTACCTGCCAACCACGAGGGTCAGGTTCGGGTTTCAGGGTTTTGAGGGCTGTTTGGCGCTTCCTCCTCAAGAGTGCGCATGAATGAATGAGAATTATTCCATCACAGTCTACCTTACATTATTAACAATTCTTTTTATTTATTTGGAACGTAACCCGAGCCGTCAATGGAACATCCCACCACATCCATCATTCGTTTCCTTTACTACTGATAAAATTACCCAATCATGTGTCCCTCCCCATGGTATACCTGAGAGCCAGGTTGAAAATTTTGGCATTTATTACTTGGCTGATATGACTAGGATCTGCGGTCTGTGAAAATCTGTTTAAGACTTCATATATGTGGCTTGATGGCACAATTGAGATCAATACTTAGTTTTGGGGACCCTAATTAGGTACCTTCAGCCAAATACCTAGGAACTGAAGTGGGGTAGTTCCTGTAATCCAGGGTTTTCATGAAGTTCTGCTTTTCTTTCTTTATAAATTGTATAATATGGCATTTAAAGTAATAAAATTCATTTTTATTTCACCTACAATTATTATTCGGGCTGTCGTATCTACCCCCAGACCACGATGAGGATACATTTTTGTTGAAGTTGAAGTTGAAAGCGTCTTATCCATGGCGGCTCATTTCTCTATGAGCAAAAATTCTTCGAAAATCCACTCATTAGAACTGAAATATCAATGATCGGAGTTTCATTTTTTGTAGATCCCTGAGAATAGTTTCTGATTCCCTTTCTGGACCCCACATTTGCTCAAAGTTAACGAAAAAATAATAATTACAATTTGACAATTGTGAGATAAATGACATGGAATGCGTGACGATGATGTAATTCAGTTTTTACCTGTGTTTTAACAGTTCCAGTTCGTTTTTGACACGAATTGCGTTGGTGCTTTTGAAGGGAAAAACTGCACCTGGAGCACAGGCTTTAGAAAATAAAACCTCGAACCAGGAGTGTCGAGGAAATGGGGGAAAATAAAGGATGTGGAGTGGCTCGAACTCATTCCAATCGATTCAGCGTCCAAAATTTAGTGGGAATGATAACCCACACGTCTAGATTGCCAAAAATCTCGAAAATCCATTTTTCAAATACACAATTCGACCCCTACCATCCCTCCTCCAAATGTAGTTCAATTGGATTGAATAGTTACGAAGTCAAAAAATCAATCAATTTGGGTCCCTGACCAGAATTTTCAGATATTTATATAACTTTCTACCAAATGGACATCCCTCCAGGTTGAGACGGCGCCACCTAGGCCCTTCACACACAAAGGAGGATTTTCATGTTGGACACGAGGCTGCCTTGCGCTGTCGAGGGCCTTGCTGGGACCAGCAGCTTCAGCAGCGTTCGAGGACCTCGCTCCTGAGGGAAACGTCGGTTATCGATTGAACGAAGGCGCCTGTGAAGTGACGAAACTGCTGGGAGAGTCCTAATATAGTGTGAACATGAGCGCTGGGAGAACAGACCCCTGGGGACTGCCCTAATGGACATCCCTCCAGGTTGAGACGGTGCCACTTGGGCCCTTCACACACAAAGGAGGATTCCCATGTTGGACACAAAGCTGCCTTGCGCTGTCGAGGGCCTTACTGGGACCAGCAGCTTCAGCAGCGTTCGAGGACCTCGCTCTTGAGGGAAACGTCAGTTATCGATTGAACGAAGGCGCCTGTGAAGTGACGAAACTGCTGGGAAAGTCCTAATATAGTGTGAACATGAGCGCTGAGAGAACAGACCCCTGGGGACTGCCCTAATGGACATCCCTCCAGGTTGAGACGGTGCCACATGGGCCCTTCACACACAAAAGACGATTCTCATGTTGGGCACGAAGCTGCCCTGCGCTGTCGAAGGCCTAGCTGGGACCAGCAGCCACAGCAGCGTTCGAGGACCTCGTTTCTGAGGGAAACGTCGGTTTTCGATTGAATGAAGGCGCCTGTGAAGTGACGAAACTGCTGGGAGAGTCCTAATATAGTGTGAACATGAGCGCAGAGAGAACAGACCCCTGGGGACTGCCCTAATGGACATCCCTCCAGGTTGAGACGGTGCCACATGGGCCCTTCACACACAAAGGAGGATTCCCATGTTGGACACGAGGCTGCCTTGCGCTGTCGAGGGCCTTACTGGGACCAGCAGCTTCAGCAGCGTTCGAGGACCTCACTCCTGAGGGAAACGTCGGTTATTGATTGAACGAAGGCGCCTGTGAAGTGACGAAACTGCTGGGAGAGTCCTAATATAGTGTGAACATGAGCGCAGAGAGAACAGACCCCTGGGGACTGCCCTAATGGACATCCCTCCAGGTTGAGACGGTGCCACATGGGCCCTTCACACACAAAGGAGGATTCCCATGTTGGACACGAGGCTGCCTTGCGCTGTCGAGGGCCTTACTGGGACCAGCAGCTTCAGCAGCGTTCGAGGACCTCACTCCTGAGGGAAACGTCGGTTATTGATTGAACGAAGGCGCCTGTGAAGTGACGAAACTGCTGGGAGAGTCCTAATATAGTGTGAACATGAGCGCAGAGAGAACAGACCCCTGGGGACTGCCCAAATGGACATCCCACGGTGCCACCTGGGCCCTTCTCACACAAAGGAGGATTCCCATGTTGGACACGAGGCTGCCTTGCGCTGTCGAGGGCCTTACTGGGACCAGCAGCTTCAGCAGCGTTCGAGGACCTCGCTCCTGAGGGAAACAACGGTTATCGATTGAACGAAGGCGCCTGTGAAGTGACGAAACTGATGAGAGGGTTCCGAACGAGCCCCTGCTAATATTTACAAGGCGTCGTTGAATGAGCCGCACGTGCCGGAGTCTCATAGTTTTGGAGGGCGGTCCTTTGTGTGTCTGATGGTTCCGAGCCCTTATTAACGAATTTTATTACATTTCCTTCACGCCTCTTGCATTACACTTGTACTAGCCCTCGGTGACGCGGGATTATAAACGTTTTTACTCTCCGCTGCCTCACACACGCATTCCTCGTGTTCCCCCATCTCCTGCTTCCATCTTCTTCCTTTTGACTCTCCACGTCATTTCAATTCTTTCGCAACGGTAATCTGTTTGTAATAGAGATTTTTTTTCCTTTTCCTCCTCTTTTGGTTGCTTATTACTTGAATAATCACAGATCAACCTCTTCTTGGCTCCAAAACCATGACAGAATACTCATCTTGAGGAGCTACACCATCAATCGGATAACAATTTGACTTGAGATAAGGGTAGCGATTGCGGGGGCACTATTATTGCTGGCAAGTGAAATCTACAATGGATATTGCCAAAGCGTGGATGTTGTTGACTCAATAAGCTGGGACCTGCTTATAAATGTACTACCACTGTATGGCGAATCCAATGGATTCAGGGTCAAAAATTCAATCGAAAATGATACCCCAAACGCCTAGATCGCCGAAGATATTGAAAATCAATTTTTGAAATACACATTTTGATCCATATTCCCCCCAAATTTGGTCCAATCGGCCTGAATAATTTTGAGGACCAGCCGGAAACGGGTCCCTGACCCGAATTACAAATTTTGGTTGGTTATTCCTCGAATAACCTGTGTTTTCATGCAAAAAGTCGATCTCTCCGATTCGGCCCAAAATTTTTTTCTGAACGTTTTAGGTGTTAGGTTCAAAAAAAACCAAATGTCCGCGCCGTTTTTGGTAGTAGAAAATTTTCTAAAATCTGAAATTTGGGTCAGGGGTGTGTTTCCGGCCTAAAGCCCGATCGGACCAAATTTGGGCGGGGTAAGGGTCAAAATGTGTTTTTTGAAAAATGGATTTTCGAGATTTGGGCGATCTAGGCGAGTGGGTATCATTTTCCACTAAATTTTGGACGCTGAATCCATGAAATGGTCCCAGAACGATTGGCACCCTGGAAGAAGTTATGGGTCAATTGGTTATTATTACCCATTTGAATGTGTTTTCGGGATTTCGGTCCTAGGCGTGTGGGGTATCATTTTCCACTAAATTTTGGACCCTAAATCGATTGGAATGGGTCCGGGACCCGGTAAACCCACTGTTTCCCCCATTTTTCCCCATTTTCCCCATGTTGAAGAAATGTCTGTCCGTACGCTTGGTCCGAGGAATAACCAACCCGTGTGAAAGAATTTGCAGCGTTTTTAGGTATTTTTCTACAACCAAAATCGGCTGAATGGCGGTGACACCTTGAAACGCTCCGACAATTTTTTTTGGCTGAATCGAAGAGATTGAATTTTGAAATAACAAACCAAAATTGTCAATTTCTTCTGAAAAATTCCCTATTTTGGTTGTGCATTTCGTACAAACAAGAATTTGTATAGTTTTTGTTCTGATTTGAAATTGGTGGAGCAGGATCCCCACCGTTTCCCTCTAACACATGTCTAAATAGACTCAAGGGATGACGCACATGATGTGTCACGCGAACGCGTTCGCTCTCCACCGTTCTCGATGAACGGTGGAGAGCAATGACTACAGATTGAGGTTTTAAGGAGCATCCGATTAGGGGGCTTCCGTTTGTTATTGGGACCGAGCTCAGTTGATTAGGTGGTGGGCGGCACGGCGAAGGTGAGTTTGTCAACTTCAACTACCGACGGCGAGGGGCAAAGAAAACCGGGGACGAGGGTGAGGGGGAGGAATGGAGGCTCTTGGTTGGACGGCGGGGAGTGGGGAGGTGTTGAGGCCTAGGGCGAAGCGACGGGAAAAGGTTTAGTGTAACAAGTTGATGGATAGCGCGATAGTTGCTACAAAAGGAGGAAGGCGTGATAAATTGGAAAAAGGGGCCTTTTCCCTTCTTCCCGCTTTTCCCACCGCCCCTTTTCCGAGTAGACACAAAGTTGCGGGGGCGGCCGGCACAAAAACTCTGCCAGACCGAACCCTCCGCCTCCTGGCCGTAGTTTCCCTTCACATCTCACCCCCGTTGCCTTTCTCCTACAAATTGTTATCCATCCCCGCCCCTCCGCTCCACCCTGTACCGCCCTCGCTCCCGCCTCCTCTCACCAACTTGATTAAGGCCCAACTCGAGTCTCTCTCTCCAACTCCTCCTCCTACACTACTTCTGCTACCCTTCTTCAATTAGGTTACAGCCCCTGATTGCTCCCCACCCCCACCCCACAAGAGCTCCGCCGTTCGATTTTCCTAATACTTTTTACACCCTACACGTTTAACTTATTTTCACTGCTTTATTGGGAAATGCCTCGAGGAACCTTACAATTAAAAAGCATTTAAGCTCAATGGAAAGCTCCCTCGCTTCCTCATCGAAATTATCAAGTTTTTGAGTGAAGAGTTGGAGCCTAGGGGAGAAATCGACCCAAGTTTCTCACCGGGTTCGACTTTTATTCCCTCTTTTCTCAGACTCATTTCCATTTGCCGTACAAAAGCGGCCACGGGAGGGGGGTGGGGTGAAGGTGGGGCTGGGGTTGAAACCACCTCGTCACCGTCCTCATCATGGCAGTTGCAGAAACAAAAATAATAAATAAAAAAAATCTGCAAATTTCTTACACACGGGTTGGTTATTCCGAATGGGAGAAACAGTGGGGGTGGCGGTGTCTCGGACCCATTCCAATCGATTCAGGATCCAAAATTTTAGTGAAAATGATACCCCACACTCCTAGGTACGAAATCCCGAAAACACTATCAAATTGGGTAGATAAATACCCATTTTGACCCATACTTCTTCCAGTGGGTGCCCATCGTTCTGGACCCATTTTATTGAGATTCAGCGTCCAAAATTTAGTGGAAAATGATACCCCACACGCCTAGTGATCAGAAATCCCGAAAACACATATTCAAGAGGGGTGTAATCATGGGCACTACGACACTAATTTACTAATATAATATTGAGAAAACGTAGGTAATTAGAAGGCATAATAATTGTATTAAATTGAATTGAATGGTACGAAATAAAAAGTCGGACAGTAAAAAGAATATTGTAGGCAAACTGCTCAAAATTGGTTGACTAAGTTTAACAGCTGCAACTAGTTTATCTCGCGTATTTTTTAACTCTCCTTTTCCTTTCCCTCTAGAAAGAGAGACCAGGCGCATGGAGACTCATTTCTTCAACATGGGAGAAATGGGGGAAACAGTGGGTGTGGTGGGTCTCGGACCAATTCAAATCGATTCAGGGTCCAAAATTTACTGGAAAATGATACACCACACGCCTAGGTACCAGAAATCTCGAAAACACACATTCGAAATGGGTAGATAGACACCCACCTTGACCCATAAACTCATCCAGAGGGCACCAATCGTTCCAGGACCCGTCCCATTAGATTCAGCGTCCAAAATATGGTGGAAAATGATACCCCACACGCCTAGGATCCAGAAATCCCGAAAACACATATTCAAAATGGGTAATAGATACCCAATTTGACCCATAACTTCTTCCAGTGGGTGCCAATCGTTCTGGGACCCGTCCCACTAGATTCAGCGTCCAAAATATAGTGGAAAATGATACCCCACACGCTTAGATCGCCGAAAATCCATTTTTCAAAAAACATATTTTTACCTATACCCTCCACGTCCGATTACAGACCAAAATTAGACATCATGAAACATAAACTGTCAAATTTGGGGGCCTATCGGAGAGGTGGAACCCTACACGACCTTAAGTACCAACCTAAACCTACACATTCATGTAATGTAGGTATGGATATCAAGGTGATAGATCGATTAGAATTTATTAGAAATTACGTCTTGGGACCATTCAGAAAAAAAAAATTCTTTACAGTTTACATTTTGTTACTTTCCTTCACATTTTTTGGATTCATTTTCAAAAGCTTCCAGTATATTGAATCTTTTCCTAAACAATTTTGGTGGCTACACCTTAAACAAGTAAGTGGGTGGGCCTCTACTGGGGGGTTCTTACGCGTGACACTCCCCTGTTGACATTCAGCAGCAGCTTCCAAGCTGTCTTTGAGGGGGTGGATGGTAATTGGCCGGGACATTCAAAATTTACATTTTTCCAGGGACGTGGTTTTTCCATGAAATCATATTGATTGAGACATCTTCATTCCGCATCCTCGCTTCTTGCGGTTAGAAACTGAGCTGAAGAGATACCTCTGGATGGTAGGGGGTGGTGTTGAAAACCACCATTCCAACCTGGCATGAGTCTTGAGGATGTTCGATCATCCATCGACAGCTGAACAACCTTGACAACTGATCAGAGTTATAAACTTCCCCAAACAAACCTGTTATAAAAAGTGAAATACCAAGATTTCGATAATTTAAATCAAACCCATCAAGACATGTCTGCCCGATATAATGCTTTAAACCATAAGTTATTCTAATAACAGTCTCCTCAGCAGATCATCTCCATTTCTACCTCATTTTACTATAAGTACTCCAATACACGTAGAAGTTGTTAAAACTATTTGGGCGGATATCTTCAGTGTTGGCAATATTATAAGCTTCCTGTTCATGGATCCTTTACCATGGATATTTCCATGCTCGATACTGTTCGCTTATTGCAGGTTCTCTTGTGATTCAAACCATGAGTGCATCTAATGCTGTTGGACCCGAAGGATATCATAAAACATTCGTTCGGAGCGTACAGTTGTTTATTTTCATGAAACATAAATTTTTGAAATTAGGGAAGAAAGGAGAATTAGTAACGGTTATTGTATACATTCAGGTATCACTTACTCAAACCAAGGCACCGTATCAAATAATTTAAAATTATCAAAATTAATTGAGATGGAATGTGAGACACATATTCATTGACAAGATAACATTTAATTACACTACTGAATAGCCCTGCGCTCAGCTAGTGAGCTCTGGTAACTGAAAAAGGCTAAAATTAGCTAAGACGATTCATAACACAGACACATTACATCCATATCTATCAACCAATGGATGTTCATCAAAGAAATGGTTCGTCGACAAACAAACCGAGAGAGAGCAGATGAAAATTATGAAAAAAAGTAATTACGTTTTTTCCCAATCCCCCCAGATTACTCCACTTCCTATCAAACAAAAAGCAGTAATTTTTCCTAAACGAAAATATGAATCAGTAAGCACGCGCATTATGTACATGTCTGCCCATAGAATACTTTCATAACCCCGATCAATCGAATCAACAGCCCTAGAAGAACTACAATCGATGTATGCGAAACAACACAAAAACCTTGCGACCCTTGAGAAATTTGGTCTATACTAGATGACCTTCCAATTAAGAACAAGCATGCCATAAAAATTTGGAAATTGACCTCTTGCCAACCATTTCTTAAAAAAACTATTCAAAGCTGCTGCAGTAGAATGTGATACTTGATTTTAAGGGCGTTCATCCTGCTTTGCCTGAAGCCATATACCTGCTATCAAGGTATATTTTCCATTACGAGTGAACCCAAAAAATGTACAAGTACACTGGTTTAATCACAGGAATCAAATTTAGAATCAAAGTGATAGCCAAGCTGTAAAATACCCTCTCACGCAATGTTTAGACTTGATTTTTTTTCTCAAGATAAACCTTCAGCTCTAATTTCTCACTTTTATGATCAAAACCGCCAGCGATTCCGCTCGCCACATGATTCGGATAATATTTCTTTCAAAAATAACACTGTACAGACCAGCAAACAAAATATAATTGAGCCTCAAATTATCCCAATGGGTTCACCAACGAACGGCTGCACCCTACATTCTACCTAAGTATTCTCAAGGGCTAACAAAAACCTATGCGGCGTTCAAATAAAAGAATAAGAAAAACAAAATGAAACTCTTCACTGATAGGAAGTAATAAACGACCTATTTGAAAACTTATGAGATCAATACAGTCTGTAAGTTACACCAAGGCCCCCAAAAATGAACAACATGATATAGAATTTGAACCCCTTCACCGATGATAGATTTCTGAAAATGCCAACAAACTACAAGGTACAACGTTGATTTAAGAGTTTGATCAAAAACTTGAACAGTTATCTACATCGCCAAGACGGATAATATACGCATTAAAACACAATTTCAACATTATGAGCAACAAGAATATTACTTTTTCGATAGAGACAATTTACATAGAAGAATATACACCTAATCGATCGTTAAAATCACGTTGAGCAGACAGAATGAACTTACTCTGTATCATTTCCACATAAGTTTAAGCAAAAATAAATCTCTAAATAACGAGTCTTCACAATTGATCGTCACGACAATGGGAAAAAAGGCTCAGAATTACACTGGACAACAACTTGATATCTACATTCCTCTTACTTCCTGGTTTGAAACTTGGTTTTCCAATCCAACGGTTAAGAATTATCACCAAATACCTTTCGCACCTCCAACAGTAATTGAAGTTTAAGCAATTGTAGAACCAGAAAAATTACTAGTCAGATTAAATACAGATTCCTAGATTTCCAGATGACCTACAGGTCAATTACCTGTAATATTTACATATCAACAGAGAGGTCACTCTAATCTGATACCTTCTAGAAAACGCCCAACTGTTCTCTTGACAGCCCAAAGCAAGCTGCAGGAGCGATAGGTATGAGATACTTGGAAACCACGTACACAATGATACAGCGAAAGAAGCGCCTAATAACCACTGATCTCAGTTAGGGACGGCTTCATGTCCGTTGTCTTCACTTGAAGAAAAATTAGCAAAAAGTATATATGACAGCCATTTACACCGAAACACATACATTTAAACGTGACCAGTTAATACCGGGCTGATAAGAAAAAATTAATTGAGTTATATCATCACAGAATGAACTAATTCAGACAGCAACCAAATTCCCCTGAATGACAAAATTGACTTAATTACTCGTAATCGGCAAAATGATCTACCTCACTGCGCTATTGCTAATTTTAATGGGGTCTAATCTGTGATTACTACAGCTCATTCGACTTCCATCTGAGTCAAAATGTAAGTTTCATCAACTGTGAAACATCCCCCGGTGGATACATAAGACAATCTTCATGAACTAGACGCAGACTCGATTGACGAGTTTACAACAAAAATTTGGGTGTAGACTTTCTCGCACCCTACTAATAACTAGGACTTATAAAGTATACGAACTATAATAGGTACATAAAGGGGCATATAATTCTTCCAAGATCTGCAAAAGAAAAATTCTCAGATCTTGGGAGCACATCATCTCTTATTACTCCATAGATGTCAGTTTGATTACCTTGCTAGTGGATGGTAGACTGGGGCATGCTTAGTTTTAAAAAAATGGATATTCAAGAATAACTTAATTGTAAGAATAATCAAATGGAATCATGACAACAAGTTGTCCTAGATAAGGGGTTACTAAATAATTTCAAGAAAGTAGATAAATTATAGACATGTTTGAGGGCGAACAATGTTTATTCCCTGCAGAATAACGGGAACTTGGATCAGATTTTTTTTTTCTTCTGTTAATTCAAAAACTTCAATCCAGTTTGTAGTTGAGGTCTGCAATTCATGAGTGTGACAATACTAGGGGGGCGTATGCAAACATCTTGATGACCCCCGTTCTAGGGTTCTGATCATCGTCATCAAAATTCTAAGATATAAGTCCCCTAGCATAAGTCTTCAGGGGAGTACACCCAAAGTATTTCTGTGGTCTAATTTTAGTCTCTGATGAGTCCATCTAATGGTATTTCATCAAATTGAGCCCTGCTCTTCTTTTTTCAATAGACAACTTAAAAATTCAATTCAAGCACACTGCACCAATTCAACAATTTTTAAGAACTGCAAGCAATTATGAAAGAAAATATGACTAGCCTGGAAAATGAAGGGGGCACAAACACATCCGAATGACTAGCATCAGAAAATGAGATGATTAGGGTCACATTAAATTCAGTTAAGGCGAACTGAAGTAACCACTTCATTTAGAGAGGGCTCATGCTACTAACCCAGACTGGGGTGAAACGCCGCTAATTCAACCACGATACCTACCAAAGGCAAAATAGGCGTACCAAAACATAAATTCAAATCCTCCACTAAGACCAACTTGGGTGATGACAAGTTACACAATTACAGAGAAACTTTTTGCAGAACAAACCTTCCTAACCAAATGAATAAAAATATATTTTAAAAAACGCATCATTTTTTTCATGATGATGATTGGTAATAACATGCTTAAACGCATTTGTTAGGATAAAACGGAAGGGTAGTAAGGAGTTCAGGCTAGTAAATACAAAAATAAATCAAATTTTGAGTTTATCAACACAAAAAATATTAATCTTGCCTTGAAATTGGTTCAGAACTATGTACTGGTATGGGGTCTTTACAAATACCATCTAACAATCACGATATCTCAAAAGGGATTCAACCACTAATGAAAACTTCTTCAATGACTAGTATTACACTGATAAAACCATCGCAGAAATAAATTATCCCCATAAAGGAGCATTTTCTAATATGATGAAGAACAAAGTTCAAACATCGTCTAAAGATAGAATTTGAATTGAGTAGTTGGCTGACGCAAAAATATCTTATGTACAGTATCTACAATTATTTCCTCAACATTCGGCTGCCTTTGCTTTCTATGTAATGGAGTCATCCTGTTCCTCCGAGTTGTGCTGCTTGATCAGGGGGATCAGAGATCACTCGAGACATTCATGATTGATTGATTGATAACGACTTTTTTTTGTTTGGCGAGGTTTGGTCAAAAATCGACCATTCTTCCACCAGACCAGTGAGGATGCCCATGAAGATTCAGAGAGCAAAAGCGCCATCAGTATATATTTAAAATCTGAATGATTGTGAATCCTCCACATAGTTGTTAAAACAGTTTTGGTCAGTTTAATTTTCACAGCTTGTTTTCTGACAAATTGGATGCAGGAACTTGAAAACAACTCAGGTACGAAAAAAATTAACTAGATAATGTCTCAAGAGGTGGGCAGCCCCCTACCACTGTGGGTACACCAATATCCCTCCTATTTGAATCAAACATCCTGATACGGCTTGAGGAATGGCTGATTCAGGTCTGCACCAATGCTTCGTTCGTGCAGATGCAAATTGCGTGCAGTCATGTGTCTGGGCAGGTATCCCTTGGTAGTTTTGCTTCTGGACAGTATCATTATTTTGACAGACAGAAACCTGACCTCCTCGTTTCTGACCTGAAACATATTAATAAAGATTAATCATTACTTATGGAAATAAAGAAAAATTATGCTGCAAATTAGTTTGCAGTGGTTAATCATTCCAAACCAGTTTTTGCTTGAGAAACTTAAGAAAGCTTAAGAAAGCACTTAAGTGAGCGTAACAACCCACACGCTCAGGTAAAAGAAGCTTATTTCAATACCTATAGTTAGTACTTGATCCAAAATTATCAAAATTAAATTGTGTATATATAGACTTATATATTGTGTAGTATATATTTGATGAGGGAGTTTCCTACTTCAAACATTGGTTCCATTATTGCGACACACAGGGCATTTGAATGGTGAGGCTGCATGTATCAAACAAATTATGTGATATATGTGGCCGCAGCTGAAAGCTCTTATTCCATTCTTGATCAGCTGTTCAGAGTTGAGGGTCAGCGAGCAACGTGAACACACATGTGAGTCCACATCGACCTTGATTCCCCATTGTGAGCTCTTAATACTGTTGACTGCAATTTCGTTGTTTAGAAGATATAGTTCAGCATCCTGGAATGGTGGGAATTTGATGAGTTAGCTTCACATGAGTGTGACGGTATCAGCTAAAAGCGTGGGATTGTCTTGATTAGATAGGTACATACCCCGGAGACCTCATGACTTGGTTTGCAAACTGTATCGCAGTACGATGATAGGACTGATGAATGTTTTTCAGGACAGTTGGCAAGTAAAGACCCACTCAAGATGCATGCTCGGTAAAAACTGAAATGAAACATCAAGATCTGATTACGAGATTTCCAATTCTCTATAAAAGAGATGATTTGCCAGGTGGCGCAACCCTTACAAATAGCCAAATGGGGTTTTTATAGGGGGGGAAAAAAATGCTCACCTAACGTCCAATTTGGTTGAAGGAATGTCTCTGGTGTAGTCTTCCAGCAAAGTGATTGTACAAGGACCACCGAGAGATTTCAACACCAGCTTCATCAATTCATTCCAGTTGACGTCCACATTTTCATCATTCTGTGTATTGCAGAAACAGCATCTTCCTTTGGCGTACTCTCTATTCAGATCGCAGAGAGTCCGGAGATATTCTTCAGGAGCCTTCACCATGTATTCATTAACACTTTTGAATAGACCAAACTGAACGACAAAATAACTGGATTCCATTACATCACAATCTGTTTGCAGTATCACACAGTTGAGGAGGCTCGGCATAGCTCTAATCAAATTGACAATGGGTAAATAATCTTTGCAGAAAGAGAAACTGTTATTAGACTCGGGATCCTGCACAGGTTTTAAACGGATAATGTCCAAAGTGTACTGGTGGGAGGAATGCTCGTCAATGTCAGGGAAGGCATCAGAATATCTCAAAGGTTTCAGCTCAAAGCCTTTCTGGTCAACAGTGCCATCACGAGTCTTATAATCTCTCAAATACATCAACATGAGAAGTCTCCCAACCACTGGATATTTCGTTGATTCGCTGTTCTTAGTGAGAAGATTGTAACCACATGAACATACTTTCTTTTTCATGCAGTTTAGGGCCAAAAAAGCATTCTCCAAGTGCTCCCGAACAGGAGAAATTGACACTTCAGAAAAGCTAACAAGATCCTTGTCAAGAACTTTGGATACATACTTTAGAATCAATTCATTACACTGTTTATCACATTCAGCGGGAGAAGATCCAGATGACAACAAATGACTCGACAGTTTCAAGACTAAATAAGATACGTGACGAAGAGCCAGATTACCCTCTTCAGATATGTGACAACTTGAGTCTACTTGATTTAAACGAAACATCAGGAACATGGTATTCAGCAGTAAAGGTAATGGCCAGTCTGTGTACACGATGCTACTAGATTCATCCTTTTTAGTAATATAATTGAAGGCACTGTCTTGAAAGATATCCAGTATGAAACACCACGACAAGAAGAAGCACGAAACTTGGGAGCCTTCCAAACACTGAAGAATCGTGAAAGGGTCCATGATTTCGGAAAATATTTTCAACAAGTGCCTCAAGTTGGCATCCAATCTGAGAATGGAAGGAGAGAAAACTTTTATGAGAAGCAAAGGGTGTGTCGGGGTTTCAAAATCGCGCAAATTCAAGCCGTTCATCTTCTCCAAGTATTCATTAATATGCCCTGATCTGATGGCTCCATGGAAAGCAGTTTTTATCACATTGAAACAGATACTTGGAACGTACTTGCTGAAAGGAAACCCTTGTTTACTGGTGGTGGAGTGTTGATCCATGGCTTCATTCAATTTATTATACTTATCTAAGATGGAATCAAGCATTTTGAAAGAAATCAAGCAATTTGAGTAATCGGAATTTTCCAGCTCTCCACACACTTGGACGACGTCACTGCAATCGATCATTATCGTCCTTTTTCTGGTCAAATCTCCTGACGCACCCTGGCCACGCATTACCAAATCATCACCATCCCCCAAGTTGGAAGGAGTGTTGGATGGCGGTTCCCTGTACCCATTCAAAAGTGGAGGTTTCATGTCCCAACCTCCAACAGAATCGTTGGCCTTCAATTTACCTTCGCCCATTGACCATTTGTTCCTCAGCGGGATCGTCCCATTTAAGGTTTTGCTGAATAAATGTTGCCCTATTTCAAACAGTGAATTCTGAAATATATCCGAAGATGCTGACAGCAAAAATGGAGATTCAGGGACTGAGTGTTCACTTTGAGAGGACTCGTCAACCATGCCACTCATCTCTTCGTCGGACGTACAAGACTCGTTGACGTAGATATTGTGTGACTCCAGACACATCTTTATGTTGGGTAATGAACTGGAGCGTGAGTCTATCGTTGAATTGCTTGACAACCTCCGACTGACTGACACAGGGGGTTCACTTGAGGATCTAAAACGAGGTCTTGCGTCGCTTGCTTCCAAGTCAACATTGCTCATTAATTTCCATTTTTTCCAATGTCGGTTTTCAACTAGAAATATACCTGAGTCAAGTCTAGATGCAATATAACTAAGCTTAGTGTTGACTTGTTTTGAAAGGTTCTCAATGAACTTCATAACTCGCTCATTTTGAATGTTACTGCTTTCCATGTACCATTGCAGACCTGACAGTGGGCTCAACAAGGAATAATCATTTTTTGAAATACTGTCAAGAAAAATATCACATAAATCGCAGCACAACTTATACTCTTCTTGAAAATATAAACTCAATAAACATTTGTCCAAGGAATTGACAACAAGTGACTGTAGTTCACCCCGGGTAGTCCATATGTATATAGTGTAATTAACGCATTTGGCGCTGCATATATTCTTGATGTGATTTGACCACAGGACTACTTGGACGTTGACAGGATCAAACAAATAGATCCCATCTTCTTTATACGTGAAGAGATAGCGATCCATTATTGGCGTCAAATAGCAAAAATTGAAAGCTTGTTCCGGCCAATTGGACTGTTTGGAAACCTCAACTCGATTTTCTTCAAGAAGAATAGCTTCAATCGGAGGGGAAGCCAAAGCTCTTTTGAACTGATGAGTACTCTGAACCAGTCCTGTCGTCGTCACCTCCCATAGTCGAGAACCAGGACGAGCGCAGTAGATGTTCAGGTTATCTTGATTCTTGAAGAAACACGCTCCATACGCCCCTTCACGAGGTTTACTTCCAATTTGTTTGTACTGTTCTCGATTCGTATCGCACACGTAACACCAGTTCTCAGTTGACACCAAGAGGAAATTATCGTGGGATGAAACTTGGACAATTGCCGATTCTAATTGCATGAACACAAATGCAGGTAACTGGAAAATGGTCTTGCTCTGAAAAATAAGAACACGTTTGTTGGAGTAAGAAATCAATAAAACGACATTGACAAGAAAACGTAGAAGAGCAGAGGAAATCAAATGTAGGCAAGGGCTTACCATGAACATGGATACGTTTATCACAGAAAGTCGCCCAACGTTATCCCCAACGTATAGCTGATTGCACGTGTCACTCCAAACTAATTCCGTTATTGTGTAGCCACTGTGTTCGGTTGACTTATTGATCAATTTCGCTTTATCGTCAACATTCCACTCGTACACGCAAGCTATGCCTCTTGCTGTGGAAAATGCGATGAACTTTTCGTCTCTAGACATGCAAACCTTGGTAACAGCACCTTCCTGAAAAGTTTGATGGTAGAAAATTGAGACAAAACTAGGATCTAACATACATTAACCATGAAACAAGATGACTTGGAAACCTTAATTTCCCTCGTCTGGACGAACCTTGTTTGGTGCAAGTTGAATGAAGTTGCATGGGTCTCTTTGAAAAATATAGATTCCACCGCTGGAAGCACCGAAAATCAAGAAGTTTTGAGACACCTCGAAACATGTGTACTGAAAATGACAAAAAATGAATATAACAATGAGACCACAATACAAAGGGAAGGCAGATTCAACGTCAAACTTGGCTACACCTGATATGAATGGTTGGATTTACCAGCTACAGCCAGATCATTCACAACAGTCTTCTGCTGATGGTCCGTTACATAAACCGTCAATGAGAGACTTCAAATACAGGCACACTATACGATAACAACGCTCTCCTTATCAATAAATATACATAAAACGTTTTGACAATTCGACGTCAGTCATCAAGGCCCAGCAAGGCACTCTGGTAAGTGAGAATTTGATTATCAATACGGTACTATGATCAAAATCGGTCCGATTCGATACTTCATGTGGTTTACTAAGTGATCAAGCGATTCTGGGACGATTTTGCCACATCAAACTGACGACTTTGAGATGATGAATACAATTAACAGCTCCAAATCGTCGTCCAAATTAATCGCGAATGGCCAATTTTAACGGTATTACACCACCAATCGGCTCATAACGCCAAATTTTTGAGTTGCGGACGAAATAGGCTCGAAAAATCAAGAAGAAATCCACAAACTTACACGGATCCGTTGGGTAGACCTCAACGGGGTAGTTACAGTAGAGAGGACTTTTTCCTTGATGATTATTTGTTTATCTCTAATCGACATATTATTAGTTACTTGAATTATTGAAGCTGAATGATAATAAAGGTTCCAAGTTAACGCAACTTTACAACATAAATGAAACTAAAACAAAACTTCGGTTCTAGGACACGAAGGGCGTAGGACTTACATCTACTTCAACATTAAAACATGATCATAACAACACAAAGGCCACAGGTTAACACAAGTGCAACCTACGCGTTCTTCTTCTTCTTCTTCTACAATGGATGAATATGAGCAGGATGACGTCACACGCATAAGTCTCATGGGCGGATATTTTCCATTAAGTCTGCGACATAAATGTAAAACCAAAAACGCTGCAAATTCATACACATGGGTTGGTTATTCCTCGGACCAGGCGCAAGGAGATTCATTTTTTCAAAATGGAGAAAATGGAAACGTGTTGCTGGTCCCGGACCAATTTCAATCGATTCAGCGTCCAAAATTTAGTGAAAAATGATATCCCACACGCCTAGGTACCAGAAATATCGAAAACACATTCAAAATGGGTAAATAGGTACCCATTTTGACCCATAACCTCATCCAGAGGGCGCTAATCGTACCGGGACCCATTTCATTGGATTCAACATCCAAAATTTAGCGGAAAATGGGGTATTATTTAGATCAGATGGGTACCCATTTTGACCCATAATTTCTTCCGGTCGGTGCCAATCGTTCTGGGACCCATTTCATTGGATTCAGCGTCCAAATTTTAGTGTAAAATTATACCACACACGCCTTAGATCGCCAAAAATCTCAAAAATCCATTTTTTGAAATACACATTTTGACCTCTACTCCACCCAAATTTTGTCCGATCGGTCTAAAATGTTTTGAGGAACAACATGAGCTGGGAACAGACCCCTGACCCAAAGTTCAGATTTTTAGAAAATGTTCTACTACCAAAAAAAGCCTGGACGGCGGACGGACATTTGACGTTTTGGATCTAGACTCCTTGAAACGTCCAGAAAAAACTTTTGGGCCGAATCGGAGAGGTTGACCTTTTGCATGAGAACATGAATTACGAGGATAACATTGTCTGGGAATCATGCTAGCGTCTAATAGTTACAGAGCAAATGATAACACAAGCGCCTAAATCCTCAAACTCATGAATCCATTTTCAAAATACACACTTTTACCATCACCCATCTCCGATGAGTGCAAACCCGTCCGGGACCCATCTCAATCGATTAACGCCCCAAATTTATTGGAAACTGATAACACACACGTCTAGGTACCCATAACTCAAAATGCCAATTAAGACCCACACATACCTCCCTCCAATGGGCACCTATCGGTCCGGGTCCCATCTCAATCTATTCAGCGTTCAAAATTTGTTGGAAAATTGTAGTTACCCCACACTCTCAGGTACAGAAATCTTGAAAACACATCCAAAATGGGTAAATAGATACTCATTTAGACTCAAAACCTCATCCGGTGGGCCCCAATCGTTCCAGGAACCTTCTTATTGGATTCAGCGTCCTAAATTTAGTTGAAAATAATACCCAACACGCCTAGGTCGCCAAACATACAGTCCTTGAATACACACAGAACGTCTTTTGTTCCAAATAGTTTGGTTGGTTTGATGGATGCTGGCAGAAACAAGTATAGGCAGGTGCTGACGTAAAAAACTGAATCACGTGCAATAGTTTATTGTTCAGTATACCATGACCGTTATGGTTGTACATACATGAAACATCATTATAAACGTAACCAAATGCCCCGCAAGCTCAGATATATGTTCAAGGTGATTTTTGAAACAGATACCTCACCTACTCAAATAAAATTGAGAATCACAACAGCAATATAATTATTCAACAGTATATTTAAAACAACAATAGCTCTAGTGTTACCTATGTAAGGAATCCGACATAACATAACAGTCGGGGGAATAAGTAAAACTCACATTAGTATAATAGCTACAGACGTAAACTTCTTGTAGGTAGATACATACAAAAATAAATCAAGTCTGCTACTAATTAAATCATCACTAGCGAAATTCAACAATAATAAAATAACTTGATGATTTTGGGAGTTGACTTAAATCGTTTCAACTCTGTACAAAATGGAGGGGTCAGTAAGATTCTGAAAATTGTGTGTGGTTCATGAACTCGATGTACATGCCAACATACTCTCGCTGGAACATCGAGAGTGATTCATTATATATTGATTATGATAACATGACCGACAATTTGGACAGTTTTAATTTGTTGAGGTTGATTTTCATGGTCAATTCATTCCAATTGATCAACAGTGTAAAGAGATAGAAGGATATATTTACTCAGCTTGTAAAATTAATAAGGGAACAACAAGCGGGGAGGAGACTAGGGCACAATCCAATTTAAAAAGAAATAAGACAATGCCCTGTAACTCGGAATTATGGTAGGTAGATACAACATATTGCACTATAAATGGATTTTACTATTTTTTATACATGTCATCTTACCCCTAAAAACCCAGGATACTTCACTGAGTTGTATTCCTCTGACACAACTACACCGTACAAGGTCTTTAAATTAATGTTCAACGATCATCCTCTTCAAGTGCTTCACTATGGAACATAATTGCAGCAAACTCAGCCTGGACAGCCGGCCTGTTTTCCAAATATACGGACATGGGACCCCAGGTTTTTGATGAAGCAATAGCAACTGCTAATGAAGATTTTAGATAAGTCGGATTTAACCTTGATGCTACCACTACTGTCATGGAGAACAGGGAACCTTAAGATATTTACAAGATGGTCGCTGTGTTTCATTGAAGAGGCACTTGAGTATCAAAAATGAAAAATTCTATTGTGACTGACAAACGGGCTGAATTTGATACACTGATGCAGGGTGTATCTGACAATGCTATTCAAAATAAATCTGCATTAACCTTGGTTAGATTTTCATTGGCAGCACCTGGACTATATATAATGATGGTAGCATCTCAGAGTACACTAAACCAGTTGGCAGGTTGTTCATG
This sequence comes from Cyrtorhinus lividipennis, assembly GCA_019603395.1. NCBI lineage: Eukaryota > Metazoa > Arthropoda > Insecta > Hemiptera > Miridae > Cyrtorhinus > Cyrtorhinus lividipennis. The sequence goes on from CM034004.1 coordinate 21,728,286, forward strand.
GAGGTTAACATACAATATACTCAGTAAACGCAATCCCATCTCTACTGAAATACAAGGAGGCTGCCAATCGCGATCTGATTTGAAGATGTTTTATTCTTGCAAACGTATAACTCACAACACAGTTTCTGAAACTAAGACTAATTCAGTGGGGCTAGAGAGGGCTATCATTTATCAAGCCATGATTCAAATTAAACTCTTATCTGAGTGGGATTCCTCTTAAAGCTGAAAGGTACAGGCTACACCAGCTATAATTATCTTCATTCGATATTCAATATCCCCTGAAGGACCTTATCATGGACAGAATCAGATGCGCCATTTACCTTAAGACTAATCTTGAAGCAACGATAAAACAGTCTGTATCATCCCTTCTTTGTGGACATGTATTACATTTGAATCGTGTTAAAAAATTGTTCCTACACGCAATAGACTGCAAGATGCCCGACATGCCGAGGGGCTGCGACTAAGGAACAAGTAAACAAACTATTTTTCTGCGCAACCAATGAAGAAACCCTGAAGTGGGAATTCAAATATTTTGGAGAAATGCTCCATAAGTCTCTGACTTGTGTTGAGAAACAGAACGTCATCGACAACCTTTGCCTGAAGATTCTAGAATTGAATGAAAACCTGATGTCTACTATGATACAACCTTCAACTCTCGCCCTCACAAGATTAAAGCTCTACAAAAAGACAATGGAACTTGAGGTGGCGAAAGGTGAGGCTGTGAAGTTGAAAAGGTTGAAGAATTCTGTAGATGTGTCAGTGAAATACAACTCAGTGAAGGTGCAATGTCTCATTTTACACCTAAAAACCCAGGATACTTCAGGAACCAAATTGTCAGGGAATACAATGTGCTTCCACCCAGTAGTACTTTGAGAGCTCTGTAAGCAGGAAGAAAAAGCTACTGACATATTGACAATGTGACGTCAGTGAATAGGTAATCATTTTTACAGGAAAACCAAACTGGGAAAGAAGCATGGAGGTTGCAAGTGATTGCAAACATTTAGAAAATCACGTTAAAGCTTTGGATCATTACACAATTCTTACTGAACTCAATCAGTTGACTCTGTGTTCTATTGTCCTTCTGAAGAATTACCTTTTCAACATGTTTAACGAAACTTGTAAACAATCAATAAACTAAAATCATTAAAACGCAACACTGTATGATAAAAACATCATTGTTCAAATTATCACTTCGTTCAACAACATAGAAAATTAATCTAATCAATCCCAAATAGCTCTCAAGAGCTGATTCCAGAAAATTGGCCGCGTGAAATAAGCTCAAGGGCAAGTTGCACTTGATTGGCTGTCAGTCATTCTTATTGATATCATATAAATGACCGACCGCATACAACTGCTATTCCAATCTCCATTTATTCATAATTTTTGCATGTTTTAGATCAGATACATAAGTTACTTGTTGATTTTGACTGGGCACGCTTAAAATTTTGTAAAAATTCGAAGGGTAGTGGTGTGGGTGATTTATCTTATTTTGAATTTTCGTGTGATTGGAGTGCTAGAAAAACGGTAAAATGCACAGGTTCCTATCCCTTAAAATAACCATGCCAACAACATTCCAATACCCTTCAACTGATAGCGCAGTTCAGCAGAATCACAATGAGAAAATGAGAAACTAAGACTCGAGTGAATCAAATGGCTTCTGAGTATATTCTTTGAAATGTCAACCTAAGCCACAAACAATAAATTCAAAACGTTTATAGAAACTTTAGTAAGCAGCCAAATGGCGTCTGAAGGAGACATCAGGAAAACTGCCGGCCAATCAACAGGCAATAGAGAGAAAAAGGTATGAAAAATAATGAAGATCACAATGACTCACAAAATTCCAGTGGGTTGTTCCGCAAACCTCAAAGACCGTACAGGAAATTTCATAGAAGGTGAGGAGTGTTGACGCTTCACTCGGACTGCTGTGATATCACGCTTTGTGATGTTCCGTTTTCCGTAGCTTTTTCTTTGGAGAAGTCTGAATGATACGTATGCAGCGCTTCCCACTGTATGTTATGCAAGAGAATGTGAGCTCTCTTCTGTCTCATGAACTCGACTGCCTCCTCTGGGGTCCACCCGTGCTTCTGAAAATGAGTCAAAGTGGTGAAGAATTACATATCAACGACTATTTGCGTTTTGGTTGGTTATTCCTTGAATAATCAACCTATGTTTTCATGAAAATGGTCAACCTCTCTGATTCGGCTCAAAACTTTTTTCTGGACGTTTCATGGTGTCTAGATCAAAAAACGCTGCAAATTCGTACACACGGGTTGGTTATTCAACGAACCAGGCGAATAGAGACTCATTTCTTCAACATGGGAAAAATGGAGAAAACAGTGGGTGTGGCGGGTCCTGGACCCATTCCAATCAATTCAGGGTCTAAAATTTAGTGAAAATGATATCCCACACGCCTAGGCACCAGAAATCTCGAAAACACACATTCAAAATGGGTAGATGGGCACCCATTTTGACTTATTACCTTTTCCAGAAAGGCCCCGATCGTTCCCGATTTCGTTCGATTCAGCGTCCAAAGTTAATTGGAAAATGATACCCCACATGCCTAGATCGCTAAAAATCTCAAAAATCCATTTTCAAAAAACACATTTTGACCCCTACCTCCTCCCCCCCCTCACCACCCCAATCTGGTCCGTTTGGGTCAAAAGGTACCAAGGGTTTCGAGGACCAAGTAAAGCCGGAAACGGGTCCCTGACCAAAATTTTAAAAACGATTTTTGGAAATCTAGGCGCGTGGGGTATCATTTTCCACTAAATTTTGGACCCTGAATCGATTGGAATTGGTCCGGGACCCACCACACCCACTGTTTCCCCCATTTTCCCCATGTTGAAGAAATGAGCCTCCATGGGCCTGGTGCGAGGAATAACCAACCCCTATGATTTCATGTTTAAGTCCACTGATTTCAAAACTCCTGTCTAGTCGGAGAACAGAAGGAGAAGTAGAATTGTCGAAACTCATACCCGGTGTCACAATTCGATTTAGCTTGAAAAACAGTTCAACAGTCGGTGTTACCGTTCAAGTTCGTGGGATTCGGCACTTTTACGGAAAATACCACGATTTCGGTGTAAAACAATTATTATCTTCAAAATAAAACGTAATTTTTACTCTTAAATTAAGTCACAAAAATAAATTTGAATATACCGTTGAAAAAATGTTTCTCTTACCCAGCTGAATATACAGGTTTCGCGCCGTCATTCATTTCCTAACTTTAGGCTGAATTAGTGAATACCAGTACTGAACTATTCGATACGTTTAGGGGCACATCATGTGGATTGTTTGATGCTTTCTCCAATGGTGTACTCACATTTGTGAATGGAGTCTTCCACATTGAGTGGGTATTAGTGAATGAATCGTTGACATTTTTGGCGATCTAGGCTCGTGTGGTATCAGTTTCCTCTCAATATCGGACGATGAATTGATTGAGACGATTCCCAGACCAATTAGCGTCTATGTATGGGTCAAATGGACACCTATCTACCTATTTCGAAAGTTCAAAATACCTACAGCTGTGCAGCATCTTCATGCTTCATCAACAACAACACAGCTGTTGAGAGCGTACCTATATTGTGCTGCAACACTGTTCAAACTAGTGATGTGCGTATCGATACGTATCAATACGAATATCGATATAGCGGGAAAAATATATCGATATTTCGTATCGATGCAAGCGGGTGTATCGATACACGGACCCCGTATCGATATACCGATTCCCTTCGCTTGAGAATGTGGATGAATAGAAGTCAAGCAGAATTGTAGAGAGAAAAAGCTGGGGATATAGATAACTCTCTCTCTATAGCTTGTTTCATGATTCAGTTAATTTGGATATTTAAAGATGTAAGAGAGTTCCACATTGAAAAAAGGTTAGTTAACGTTTAAAAAATTATATATTTATTTCGATTAATATAAAATTAGAGGTTAAGGTTAATTTGTTATTGTTTGGCTATTGAATTTTGGTTTCGATGTATCAATACAATAATATATCGATATAAATAATCGATACTAATGAATATTGTAAATTGTATCGATACGAAGAAATATTGATACACCAGGCCGTATCGATACACCCATATCGCGATACACCTGTATCGCCCATCACTAGTTCAAACACCCCTGGAATGCCTCCTTTCATGGCTGAGGGGGCGACAGGTGAGTGGAGTCAGGTACATTTGACCTGACCCCCACCCTTCATCCAGGTGGCTCATAACAGTTCTCATAACGGTTCTTCTCAACAACACAGCCACCACCAGTGAAGTGATCAGTTCACTCCCAACATTTCCAGTGAGGACATCCCTGTATCTAATGATCATCACCATCTTCAACAGACACTCCTGAGAAACAAAATCTTGAGGTAATGTTTTGCAAGTTCAGAACTTACATTTATTTAACTGTTTCATGTCATAATGCTGGGCGCTTAGGAACTGAAACATATGTTCTGTACATGTTTAGATTGAATTTCCTGAAGCCAACATCAACCTCAAGATGAACCTCTCTGATATAATGGATGAAAGGGAAAGCTGGAACTGCAAGGAAATGTCCACAGGCGCAAAACCGTATCATTGTGGCCAGTGTAACTACACAGCTACACAGGCGGGGCACCTGAAAAGGCACATGAATACTCATACAATCACCAAACCATATGCTTGTGGTCTGTGTGACTACAGAACTGACCGGGCAGACAATCTGAAAAGGCACATGAGTACTCACACAGGCGGCAAACTATATGCCTGTGGTCAGTGTGACTACAGAGCTGTACAGACAGGGGACCTGAAAAGGCACATGAGTACTCATACAGTCATCAAACCATATGCTTGTGGTCATTGTGACTACAGAGCTGCGCGGGTAGATCACCTGAAAACCCACATGAGTACTCACATAGGCAACAAACCATATGCTTGTGGTCAGTGTGACTACAGAGCTGCGCGGGCAGATCACCTGAAAAACCACATGAGTACTCACACAGGCATCAAACCATATGGTTGTGGTCAGTGTGACTACAGAGCTGCGCGGGCAGATCACCTGAAAAACCACATGAGTACTCACACAGGCAACAAACCATATGCTTCTGATCAATGTGCCTACAGAGTTGTACTGACAGGGGACCTGAAAACCCACATGAGAGCACACATTAGCCAATGAAGTATGCTGATGATCAGGATAACTACAGAGCTGTATTATTTTGAAAGTTCCTCTAATTTACGGATGTCCCAAATAACTGCATCCAGACTATGTATATCGTTTAATTATTTTCATTGTATATTGCAATTTTATTGTAGAATCTGATACACAAGTGGCTAATGAAATATATCGTAATCAGGTAAATCCGACTTTTGCCTCTCACTCCCAGTATTGACCTATATCATATAGCGTAAACCGTCAGATTTTGGGGTAAATTGAAGAGGATGAGGTTTACTGTTATACTTATTCGATCGGCGCAAACAGAGGCAAGGAATGGTTGAAAATAGGTAATTTTGAAATTGGATTTATGAAATTTCTCGGGCGTCTGTCATTTTTTGGTTGGTTATTACTTGAATAATCAACCTATGTTTTCATGCAAAAGGTCAACCTCTCCGATTCGGCTCAAAAAATTTTTCTGGGGTCCGTTCATGGCTCTAGTTGGTCCTCGAAACTTTTCAACCCGATCGGACCAAATTTGGGTGGGGTAGGGGTCAAAATGTGAATTTCGAAAAATGGATTTGGAGATTTTTTGCATTCTAGGTGTGTGGGGTATCATTTTTCACTAAATTCTGGACGCTGAATCCAATTTAATGGGTCCCAGAACGATTGGCACCCATTGGAAGAGGTTATGGGTCAAAATGGGTATCTATTACCCATTTTGAATATGTGTTTTCGAGATTTATGGTACCTAGGCGTGTGGGGTATCATTTTCCACTAAAGCTGGACCCTGGATCGAGTGGAATAGGTCCGGGACCCGCCACACCCACTGTTTCCCCCATTTTCCCCATGTTTGAATATGTGTTTTCGACATTTCTGCTATCTAGGCGTGTAGGGTATGATTTTCCGCTAACTTTTGGACGCTGAATCCAATGAGTCGGGTCCCAGAACAATTGGCACCCACTGGAAGAAGTAATGGGTCAAATTGGGTATTTATTACCCATTTTCAATATGTGTTTTCGGGATTTCAGCTACCTGGGCGTGTGGGGTATCATTTTTCACTAAATTGTGGACCCTGGATCGATTGGAATGGGTCCAAGACCCGCCACACCCACTGTTTCCATTTTCCCATGTTGCAGAAATGAGTCTCCATTGCTCTGGTCCAAGGAATAACCAACCCGTGTGTAAGAATTTGCAGATTTTTATGATTGGATGAGGGACTCAATTCAATAACACGAAAAAGAGTGAGGTTACCACACCATACTAACCGTACTAACCCATACAAAATGGGTGGATACATACCCATTTTGACCCATAACTTCTTCCGATGGTTGCCAATCGTTCTGGGACCCATTTTATTGGATTCAGCGTCAATGATTTAGTGGAAGATGATACCCCACTCACCTATATCTCCCAAAATCTCGAAAATCCATTTTTCAAAAAACACATTTTGAATATGTGTTTTTGAGATTTCCGGTACCTGGGCGTGCGAGGTATCATTTTCCACTAAATTTTGGGTCCTGAATCGATTGGAATCGGTCTGGGACCCGCCGCACCCACTGTTTTCCCCATTTCCCCCATGTTGAAGAAATGAGTCTCCATGCGCCTGGTCCGAGGAATAACCAACCCCTGTGTAAGAATTTGCAGCGTTTTGAATATGTGTTTTCGGGATTTCTGCTACCTAGGCGTGTGGGGTATAGTTTTCCACTAAATTTTGGACGCTGAGTTCAATGATGTGTGTCCCAGAACTATTGGCACCCACCGGAAGAAGTTATGGGTCAAAATGGGTATGTATCCACCCATTTTGTATGAGTCAGGATTTCTGGTGCCTAGGCGTGTGGGGTATCATATTCCACTAAATTTTGGGTCCTGAATCGATTGGAATCGGTCTGGGACCCGCCGCACCCACTGTTTTCCCCATTTCCCCCATGTTGAAGAAATGAGTCTCCATGCGCCTGGTCCGAGGAATAACCAACCCCTGTGTAAGAATTTGCAGCGTTTTGAATATATGTTTTCGGGATTTCTGCTACCTAGGCGTGTGGGGTATAGTTTTCCACTAAATTCTGGACGCTGAATCCAATTTAATGGGTCCCAGAACGATTGGCACCCATTGGAAGAGGTTATGGGTCAAAATGGGTATCTATTACCCATTTTGAATATGTGTTTTCGAGATTTATGGTACCTAGGCGTGTGGGGTATCATTTTCCACTAAAGCTGGACCCTGGATCGAGTGGAATAGGTCCGGGACCCGCCACACCCACTGTTTCCCCCATTTTCCCCATGTTTGAATATGTGTTTTCGACATTTCTGCTATCTAGGCGTGTAGGGTATGATTTTCCGCTAACTTTTGGACGCTGAATCCAATGAGTCGGGTCCCAGAACAATTGGCACCCACTGGAAGAAGTAATGGGTCAAATTGGGTATTTATTACCCATTTTCAATATGTGTTTTCGGGATTTCAGCTACCTGGGCGTGTGGGGTATCATTTTTCACTAAATTGTGGACCCTGGATCGATTGGAATGGGTCCAAGACCCGCCACACCCACTGTTTCCATTTTCCCATGTTGCAGAAATGAGTCTCCATTGCTCTGGTCCAAGGAATAACCAACCCGTGTGTAAGAATTTGCAGATTTTTATGATTGGATGAGGGACTCAATTCAATAACACGAAAAAGAGTGAGGTTACCACACCATACTAACCGTACTAACCCATACAAAATGGGTGGATACATACCCATTTTGACCCATAACTTCTTCCGATGGTTGCCAATCGTTCTGGGACCCATTTTATTGGATTCAGCGTCAATGATTTAGTGGAAGATGATACCCCACTCACCTATATCTCCCAAAATCTCGAAAATCCATTTTTCAAAAAACACATTTTGAATATGTGTTTTTGAGATTTCCGGTACCTGGGCGTGCGAGGTATCATTTTCCACTAAATTTTGGGTCCTGAATCGATTGGAATCGGTCTGGGACCCGCCGCACCCACTGTTTTCCCCATTTCCCCCATGTTGAAGAAATGAGTCTCCATGCGCCTGGTCCGAGGAATAACCAACCCCTGTGTAAGAATTTGCAGCGTTTTGAATATGTGTTTTCGGGATTTCTGCTACCTAGGCGTGTGGGGTATAGTTTTCCACTAAATTTTGGACGCTGAGTTCAATGATGTGTGTCCCAGAACTATTGGCACCCACCGGAAGAAGTTATGGGTCAAAATGGGTATGTATCCACCCATTTTGTATGAGTCAGGATTTCTGGTGCCTAGGCGTGTGGGGTATCATATTCCACTAAATTTTGGGTCCTGAATCGATTGGAATCGGTCTGGGACCCGCCGCACCCACTGTTTTCCCCATTTCCCCCATGTTGAAGAAATGAGTCTCCATGCGCCTGGTCCGAGGAATAACCAACCCCTGTGTAAGAATTTGCAGCGTTTTGAATATATGTTTTCGGGATTTCTGCTACCTAGGCGTGTGGGGTATAGTTTTCCACTAAATTCTGGACGCTGAATCCAATTTAATGGGTCCCAGAACGATTGGCACCCATTGGAAGAGGTTATGGGTCAAAATGGGTATCTATTACCCATTTTGAATATGTGTTTTCGAGATTTATGGTACCTAGGCGTGTGGGGTATCATTTTCCACTAAAGCTGGACCCTGGATCGAGTGGAATAGGTCCGGGACCCGCCACACCCACTGTTTCCCCCATTTTCCCCATGTTTGAATATGTGTTTTCGACATTTCTGCTATCTAGGCGTGTAGGGTATGATTTTCCGCTAACTTTTGGACGCTGAATCCAATGAGTCGGGTCCCAGAACAATTGGCACCCACTGGAAGAAGTAATGGGTCAAATTGGGTATTTATTACCCATTTTCAATATGTGTTTTCGGGATTTCAGCTACCTGGGCGTGTGGGGTATCATTTTTCACTAAATTGTGGACCCTGGATCGATTGGAATGGGTCCAAGACCCGCCACACCCACTGTTTCCATTTTCCCATGTTGCAGAAATGAGTCTCCATTGCTCTGGTCCAAGGAATAACCAACCCGTGTGTAAGAATTTGCAGATTTTTATGATTGGATGAGGGACTCAATTCAATAACACGAAAAAGAGTGAGGTTACCACACCATACTAACCGTACTAACCCATACAAAATGGGTGGATACATACCCATTTTGACCCATAACTTCTTCCGATGGTTGCCAATCGTTCTGGGACCCATTTTATTGGATTCAGCGTCAATGATTTAGTGGAAGATGATACCCCACTCACCTATATCTCCCAAAATCTCGAAAATCCATTTTTCAAAAAACACATTTTGAATATGTGTTTTTGAGATTTCCGGTACCTGGGCGTGCGAGGTATCATTTTCCACTAAATTTTGGGTCCTGAATCGATTGGAATCGGTCTGGGACCCGCCGCACCCACTGTTTTCCCCATTTCCCCCATGTTGAAGAAATGAGTCTCCATGCGCCTGGTCCGAGGAATAACCAACCCCTGTGTAAGAATTTGCAGCGTTTTGAATATGTGTTTTCGGGATTTCTGCTACCTAGGCGTGTGGGGTATAGTTTTCCACTAAATTTTGGACGCTGAGTTCAATGATGTGTGTCCCAGAACTATTGGCACCCACCGGAAGAAGTTATGGGTCAAAATGGGTATGTATCCACCCATTTTGTATGAGTCAGGATTTCTGGTGCCTAGGCGTGTGGGGTATCATATTCCACTAAATTTTGGGTCCTGAATCGATTGGAATCGGTCTGGGACCCGCCGCACCCACTGTTTTCCCCATTTCCCCCATGTTGAAGAAATGAGTCTCCATGCGCCTGGTCCGAGGAATAACCAACCCCTGTGTAAGAATTTGCAGCGTTTTGAATATATGTTTTCGGGATTTCTGCTACCTAGGCGTGTGGGGTATAGTTTTCCACTAAATTCTGGACGCTGAATCCAATTTAATGGGTCCCAGAACGATTGGCACCCATTGGAAGAGGTTATGGGTCAAAATGGGTATCTATTACCCATTTTGAATATGTGTTTTCGAGATTTATGGTACCTAGGCGTGTGGAGTATCATTTTCCACTAAATTTTGGACGCTGAGTTCAATGATGTGTGTCCCAGAACAATTGGCACCCACCGGAAGAAGTTATGGGTCAAAATGGGTATGTATCCACCCATTTTGTATGAGTCAGGATTTCTGGTGCCTAGGCGTGTGGGGTATCATATTCCACTAAATTTTGGGTCCTGAATCGATTGGAATCGGTCTGGGACCCGCCGCACCCACTGTTTTCCCCATTTCCCCCATGTTGAAGAAATGAGTCTCCATGCGCCTGGTCCGAGGAATAACCAACCCCTGTGTAAGAATTTGCAGCGTTTTGAATATATGTTTTCGGGATTTCTGCTACCTAGGCGTGTGGGGTATAGTTTTCCACTAAATTTTGGACGCTGAATCCAATTAAATGAGTCCCAGAACGATTGGCACCCACTGGAAGAAGTTATGGGTCAAATTGCGTATATATTACCCATTTTAAATATGTGTTTTCGGGATTTCTGGTACCTAGGCGTGTGGAGTATCATTTTCCACTAAATTTTGGACGCTGAGTTCAATGATGTGTGTCCCAGAACAATTGGCACCCACCGGAAGAAGTTATGGGTCAAAATGGGTATGTATCCACCCATTTTGTATGAGTCAGGATTTCTGGTGCCTAGGCGTGTGGGGTATCATATTCCACTAAATTTTGGGTCCTGAATCGATTGGAATCGGTCTGGGACCCGCCGCACCCACTGTTTTCCCCATTTCCCCCATGTTGAAGAAATGAGTCTCCATGCGCCTGGTCCGAGGAATAACCAACCCCTGTGTAAGAATTTGCAGCGTTTTGAATATATGTTTTCGGGATTTCTGCTACCTAGGCGTGTGGGGTATAGTTTTCCACTAAATTTTGGACGCTGAATCCAATTAAATGAGTCCCAGAACGATTGGCACCCACTGGAAGAAGTTATGGGTCAAATTGCGTATATATTACCCATTTTAAATATGTGTTTTCGGGATTTCTGGTACCTAGGCGTGTGGAGTATCATTTTCCACTAAATTTTGGACGCTGAGTTCAATGATGTGTGTCCCAGAACAATTGGCACCCACCGGAAGAAGTTATGGGTCAAAATGGGTATGTATCCACCCATTTTGTATGAGTCAGGATTTCTGGTGCCTAGGCGTGTGGGGTATCATATTCCACTAAATTTTGGACCCTGAATCGATTGGGATGGGTCTGGGACCCGCCACACCCACTGTTTCCCCCATTCGAGGAATAACCAACCCGTGTGTAAGAATTTGCAGATTTTAATGATGGATGAGGGACTTAATTCAATAACACGAAAAAGAGTGTGGTTACCACACCATACTAACCGACATGAGGTAGCAGCCAACTAACGTAGCACTCCGAGTTCTTCCTGCCTTGCAATGCACGTAAACGCTCTGCTTCAAGTCGGCAATTTTTTTGATGAACTGGACCCCTTGAATTAGTTTACTTTGGCAGGGTGCTTCGAAAATGTCTCTCGTGCTCAGCTGAAGGAACTCGACGTTCTTACTTTTCCATTCCTGTGAATATCAGATTTTTACCTTTACTTTAGTTATACTTTGATATGAGTGGAATTTAGATAGTCTAATGAACGCTATCAAAGCAGAACACGTTCAATTGGATATGTTACTTTTTAAATACATACGTCACTTGAGTTGGCAAACAAATACAGTTCGTAATCTTCGTTCATCGATACAACGCCTCCGACATTTTCTTCAGTAATGAGCTGGAAAGGAACAGAGATTGTTTAAAACCTTTGGAAAGTTCGAGTTTAATATCAGCATTACCTATTCATAGGCAGCAAAATATCCGTTAGGAGCTGTAATAATTCCAAAGCCCCAAAAGATCCAGTGAATGGGACCAATCAACTGTGACTAAAACACCATCTGAGGCGAGTAATTAGAACGAGACAAAATCTCATTTAAGTGTAATGCAAAATAATTAAGTATTTCAGTCTCAAAATATTTATATTATGATTATTGTAACCATTGCTATAATTTGAATTCGCAATTCAATGTTTACAACCATTAGTCTTCCTATTAACGGCTGAGAGTGACGTCACAGGAGTGGTCTGCCCGTCCATACAGCTCCAATGGCGTTTTGACTTTCTAAAGGATTAACTGCAAGTTTACAAAAAACATGGCGGTTCTTCATAGACATTTTTGTGCCAACGCATCACAAATCACACCTGGGGTGTTCCAGAGTGCCAGAAAATGGTAATCCTATCAGCAGTTTCTGATACCTGAGACCCTTAACACATTCGCTGCGGGTCACGCGCTCAGCGCGTGAGCTCTGTTCCAATCTGTGTGCGTCGCACGCGCCTGGCGCGTGAAGGCAGCCTTCACTTCAGATCGCTCCTCCAGTATACCAGAAAGTCAAATGGAATATATTTCTACTTCCCGCGCCAGCTATGAACCTTCTGAAGGTACTGTAAACGTCGGAGTCAGCTTGCTAAGATGCAAAAAAATAAGTCCAAAATAGAGGACTGGTTTGGAGTTTTCTTGCCATTTTGCATCGTTTTCAGAGTTCCCGCCTCAAGATTTCTTTCAGTGCTTCGCTTTAGTACACGAAATACTTCGGTGCAAGTAGTTAACTCCAAGGTAAATATCCCATGCTATAGCCGCACAGGGTTAAGAGCTCGCTTCGAATTTCATTCCACATGCGGCGCACGCACCTGGCGCGTTCCTATTTCAGATGACTCCCGCACAGCTGCTCAAACGAGCTCAACAATTCCGCAGCGAACGTGTTAATGATGGGGAAAAACCATCAAGCTAGTTATAATTTAGCAATAAATTCCTACGAAAGTAAGCGAGTCGCTTTTGGAGCAGAGCAGAAATATGGGCCACACACTTGTTGCGCATACTCGCAATGAGATCGCCTAGAGGGATGATACCCGTTGTACAACTAGAATAAGGAATGCTAAAATAGGTGGTTCTAGGAGATGGAATAACAATGAAAAATCTTTTGTGGCTCAAATATTTGAGCGTGAAGCTTGTGACAGCGATTTCGGAAAATGAAGTACAAAGAACTCTTTGTGAAATTGATAGATAAAAAATCAGGGGAGACAGGGATTGTATCCTGTGAGAACAATGGACGAATGACCATCAGGCGACGCAAAAGATACGCTTTTGTTCGCCTGAACATTGCGAAAAAGTTTCGTCGTCTTGTATTTGCAGAAGTTTGAGTAAATCAAAACATTATGTGAGAATGAAAATATTGGTCTCAATAGAAATCAGTCGGCTCTACTGGTTTATGATACCTTTGTATCTTTATATTGATAATATAGTGTTCAAGCGTGCACACAATCCAACAGGTGCACATAAAGCATTTCTACTACCAACTTTGTGAATATTATGATCTTACCTGGTCGGTCATACTCCTGAAAGGTAAAGCACCCAAGATGACAGTATCGTCTATTCTGTCATACCAGTTTCGGCTTGTCACTTTTTCCATAAGGACATTGTAGAGGAGAGTTGGGTAAAACGATATGCGAGCGAACATGTTGTAGTATCGGCTGGAACTAAATCAACATCTGATGGAACGAGAAACTCAATTATAGATGGAATTCACGCTGGGGAAACGAATGTTCTCGCCCCAATCCTCAAAGATGTGCTAATCACACGGAGAAAAACTTGTTTTTTAGGTTAGAGAAGAGGAGTTGTAAACAAATCGGTAGCTCTCATCAGACAACAGATATAGGCTTGATAAAGAAAGCGTACTCCTAATGAGAAAGGGAGAGAAGGGATAATAGTTTCCAGAAAATGATCGTAACCTGAGATGCGTGTAGCAGTTGTGTCCCCTCTTCTTCTTCATTTCGCTTTAAATAAAATAGTGACATTCCTCTTATTGCCGAAGCGTGGAGGTTTTCAGAGCGCTCCTCGCGGCCGAACTCCTCAAACTGCCGAACGGTTCTCATAACTAGGGACGTTCCGATACTACCAATATGGGTGGGTACTGATACTTTTGTTTCGATACTACTGGTATCGCATTGGTATCGAATCATCCGATATTATACTAGATTCGAAAGAAAATCTGCAGTATCGATATCGAACCAGTCAGGTCGATTAGACACTGTGGAGAAGAACAATGAAGCTGTAATAAAATTTAAAAAAACACTGCAAATTCGTACACACGGGTTGGTTATTCCTCGGACCAGGCACATGGAGACTCACTTCTTCAACATGGGGAAAACAGTGGGTGCGGCGGGTCCCAGACCCATTCCAATCGATTCAGGATCCAAAATTTAGTGGAAAATGATACCCCACACGCCCAGGTACCAGAAATCTCGAAAACACATATTCAAAATGGGTAGTATATACCCAATTTGACCCATAACTTCTTCCAGTGGGTGCCAATCGTTCTGAGACCCACTTCATTGGATTCAGCGTCCAAGATTTAGTGGAAAATGATACCCCACTCGCCTGGATCGCCCAAAAACTCGAAAATCCATTTTTTCAAAAAACACATTTTGACCCCTACCCCACCCAAATTTAGTTCGATCGGGCTAAAAAGTTTTGAGAACCGTCCTGGGCCGGGAACCGACCCCTGACCCAAATTTCAGATTTTTAGAAAATTGTTTACACATTCGTTTGCCCCTGCTTCAACTATGTGTACCCTTAGTGCAATAAGTCAGTTAAAGCCATGTGTAAAAAACTGTTTTTCTAAAAATCGTTCTGGAGCAGAAGAACATAATAAAGTTTGTCATATAAAAATTGGTATTTTTTCCATTCATCAGTAAAAATCCCCACATAAAGCTTCTCCTTATGAGTTTGGGCTCCTTCAGAACAATTTGTTGCTGTCATTGGTGTTAAGTCATTTAGTAGTTGTTTAGTAGCCACATGTCATATTTGCGGCAGTTATAATTGTAGTTCAGACAATCCTTTTGATGATTCCCAGGCAAAGGCGGTTCCAAGATTTTGTCCAATATATGAGACGGGGCAGCGAAATAAACTTGGCAACATAGAGACACCAACAAAGCAACAACAAAGGTTTTAGGATCCCAATACATTTTCGGTTCATTGTTTCACTGGAGAAACTCAAAAACAGGAGAAAAGAAAGGGCATATCATCAGCAGTTTCTGATATCTTGGACCCCTAACATGTATGCTGCGGGTCATGCGCTGAACGCGTGAGCTCTGTTCCAATCTCTGTGCGTCGCACGCGCCTGGCCTGTACCATCAGGTTGCTTGACTTGGTAGGTTACAACACACTTAAAACTGGGAAACAGTGTTGCCTGAAGAACCTAGAGAGCAGCACGCTCTAGCGGTGTTTTAATGGTACACATATGGTAAATTAAAAAAAGGACACAAAAACCTAAATTCGGTCCCCGTCAACCATTCATCTTTTCGACACTCCTTTAACTGTAACATTATAAAAAATCGCGAGCCGTTCTGATCACATTTGAAAGGTATCTACCTTTAGTGTGTCATAGCATCTGTTACAACTGGTTCTGATGATATATTTCTATAATTCTGTTATCTTTCATTGTAAGCAGGCGCTGATTCATTTTTAATATTTCCTCCTAAAAACCTCAAGAAAAATTCCCCACGAAATCCCTATCACGGAAAAACCTCTCGAATTTAAGAGGAATGCCTTGGCAACACTGCTGGACCTTCTCCTCGCCGTTTCTCTTTTCTGCACCACCTCCACACGAATCTTTCTTGACTTGAGTCTTGAGCGCGAAAACCGTTACCTACTTATTACCTTCCCTACCATTTCTTTCCTAACGGGCCGGGAAGATTCCGTTTTTGGATTGTTGAGGCCTGCATTGAATTTATTCCGTTTTCACCTACTTGCTTCCCGTCGTCACTTCTATACTCGGGGGAAGATCGTCGTTGAATTGAATATATCGCGTAATATTCACGGTGACGGTGTCCTTCTTGAGAAGCTTCGGCTCTGATAAACTTCAACTCCTCCGTAAGTAGATTGATTTTGAATTAGCTCAGTAGTAGCTACCCCGAAGCCTTCATATTACATAATATAAACTATGGTTTATTTGTGTTCATCTAGGTATTTGAAATGGCTGCCACCAGCTCATCAAACTTGAGTTTTGCGAACCAGCTCCGCTATTTGACCGAGTGGTTCGAGAGCTTTTCTCCGATCCAAAAATCCGATTTCCTCCCAATTATGGTTTCTCAGTTTACTAGAAAGAACCAGGTGAATGGTCTCCCTCCCATGAACGATGACGATCCCGATCCGTCAGAAAGGAGAAGTAGGGGTCCTTCCATATTTGAATGCCGAATGAAGTTCTTCATCGAATGGAGCATGAACTGGTCCAGCGAAGAATGGGGAGCGTTGGTCAACTCTCTTGGGTAAATTTGCTCACTTTAGTCATAATGAACTGAAACTCCAGTATGCTCTGAATATAATAAGCACCTACTACTTGTGATGCACTTCTTTAGTGAGGTTTTTGATAAAATTAATGAGATTATTTGCCCCAAAAAAACATTCGTTTTCAATTCACGTTCAATTTTCAGAGCAAACGATTCGGAATTTGTGCTCAAGTTTCAAGAGGAATGCGTCCATACGAGAGACCAAGGGCTACCATTGTCAGCTGCACAAGCCTCATCACCTTCCACGGATGAATGAAGATAGCGCTGGTTGCCTAACATCTATAAACAAGGTACTTTGACTAAGATAAGTCATAAGGAAACCTTAGAAATAGGAAATCAAAATCATATTAATAATTCGAAATACTCTCGCGAAGGGATGGTAATGATTTATTCATTTTATCTGTTATCTGATAAAAGCTGACAGCAAGATACTGTCAGTCTAGTGTGAGTGAGAATTTTGATGTTGAATTGTTGAATATTGAAGAGGAGTCATGTGAGCTAAAACGTTTCACTGAGCTGTTGGTAGAAAACTAAATCCCCTCCCCCCTCATCTACAACGTGAAATTATATTGAATCAGCCTTCTACAATGGGGAAGTATTGGAAATTAAATTATCTTAACCTTTCTTAAATGGGATTACTCTTCTATATTGTCGTTTACAAAGAATGACAATATAGTTCGTTTATTTGAAATTGAAGAGAGAACATCTAACAAGAGAGATATCTGTTCCCACCATTGCTATTGTCAATAATCACTGTGCTCATGATTCAAGTGACATGGAGCAAATAGATGTAACCTTTCATTTTTCACATTTAAGGAAGTGCAAAATATCTAGGCCCCTCCTTAAGGTCGATTCACACTACCCGTGACGTGACAGTTCCGTGACCGGCAGGTGATTTCACTGGCCGTGATCGACCATTCACAGTGGTCAGTGTTTCAAACGTGCTGTGGCAGTGAAGTTGAGTGGCCATGTTTTCAGACGACGAACTTGTTATGATCGCCTTGATTTTGGATGATGAAAACCACGAGGAAACCCAGAAAAAAAAGCGGAAGTGGGAAGGGGAAGCAGGGAAGGAGGTCCATCAAGCATGGAAAAAGAGAAGGGCGGAAGGGGAATTTGCGACGTTATATATGGAATTAACAGATGATGGAGCAACATTTTTTGAATACTTCAGAATGTCAGAAGATTCGTTCAACTTATTGCTGAGTAAATTGGAAGTTCATCTCGAAAAGCCATCTCACCAAGAGAAAGACTCGCTGTTTGTTTGAGGCAAGTGGGCGTTTCCAATTTAAAACTCCGTAGGTATTTAACGAAAGCAGTCAAAAAGAACGTAACTTTATTAGGACAAAAAATGTTATAACGAAAGTGAAATTTACTGAATTAGTTGTTGTTTGGAAAATCGTGGAAATAATCTTGCAATGAGTAGTCGAGCAACCTATTCTCTTGGTGATCACTAGTAGACCTTGACGGTCAGAATACCGGCCGTGAAAATAAAAAAAATATCGTCCTCAACTATTGTGCCGGATCACTGTACGAGCACGGTGGCCATTCTATTTGCACTGTCACTGTCACGTGCCCGGCGAGTGGGAACAGGCCCCTTCATTTTCCTGGAAGAATATTGTTACCCTCGCCGGACGGATCACGATCCGATAACGCCACTGTCACCTCACGGATGAGTGTCAATCGACCTTTAGGCGTTGAATTGCCATTATTGGATACGTACAATTATTCATTAAACTCGCAACTTCCATCGCAGAATACCTTCATAAAATAATATAACATAAAGTAGCACAGAAGAAATGTTTCAAATGAATTAAATGATTTTTCGTTCTTCTTCCCTCTGTTTCAGATTATTGACTGTATGTGATTCAGTTGCAATATTTTCCAGTTCCTTCTACGTGTTCGTTTTCGTGCATTCTCTCCTAACTGGACACCCGCTGGATGGAAAAATCGGAGCCTTCCAACACTACCAATCGCCTTACTTTGCGCGCCCATTGCTCTAATGTATTTATCGTAGTGGGGTGAATAAAGTAGTATATTATTGTTTAGTGTTGGGAGACCGGTAGGTTTAAAACTGTTATTTATAATAGGATAGTTCCGCTTCATCATTCACCAATGTTTGAATCTGTTAGAGGTATGGAATCAAAGTTCCGCGAAAGCAATTGTGCCAAAATTGTGGATGGTTTTGGATTAGGAACTTTACGGATAAGTGTTGGAGAGGGCTTTGATTTTTTCCTCAATGGCATTTTCCAAATTTCCGGGACTTTTATTTTTCCTGTCACTTGTGATTCATTATAATCTGAATCACAGGACAGTAGTCCTTGGAATGTTGGGAAAAATTACACCGTGAATTTGATTAGAGCGAGAGTTGGAGAAATGTGTTGTATTCCCAGCTGATAATTGTAATATCATCACACTTCAATTCCATAAGTATGGCCGCTTCCCGCTCAGTTTTGTATAAGGGGAGTCATTCCAGAAATAGTGTGGGTTTTAAATGTTCTTTACACCAATGCGTCAAGAAAAGGTTGTTATTATTTATTGTTCAATTGGTCAATGTTTACTTCCATGACATAGGTAACTAGAATTTTGTACATTTAGAGGCAAACAATGATACTATCATAGTACGTGCAATAGTAAGTGCCTCATATAATTGTGATTTTATAGATGGACATTTGACAGCAGACACCGACTGTTAGAAACGTATGTTTCTTGAACAGTCCTATCTTAGATTCAGAACAAAAATGCTACTCAGTAATCTACGGGACCAGGTCTGTTAAATGTTCAGAGTAGGATAATTCATGTCACAAAAATGTGTACTCTCAACCATGAGTTTTGCCAAACTTACAAATCTCCCTTTAAGTGGATCTTAATCCCTTTAAGAGGACTTGGAATAGGTTTGTACTGGTATCATCAATGTAGTTATTAAATAACATTCGCCTCCTTTATTCCCAGAGATTAACAACTGCAGCCTGTTGGGCTGATCTCTGAACTTGACCCCTCATTTATGCTAGGCCCCATCAATTTGCAATGTATTCTTACCCTCGTCTCAGGGTAGGGGGAGGCCCAGAGGGTGAAACCCATATTGACGGGCTAAAGTATCCCTGCATTGGGTTGTGATCCTTCGATACTTACGATAAGCATCTTTTGGGTCCTCAAAACCTCCAACTAAACTGTCAGTCATATGAGCTCATTTTGAATCAGGTTATCGCGCTCAATAACAGCTGCATAGAATAATCGTTATAATGGTTGGCGTCACATAACTACTCATTCTGGACATCACACTCTCTTTGAACACGCGCCCATTTAAACTATTGCAAGTTTGCAAAGGCTTTAATGTGCTGCCAATGTGAAACTTTCTGTTTCCTCTACCCATATTTTCCCATTCTCTCTTTTGAGCCAGTGATGGACAATTTAGATATGGTGTCCAATAGGGTTTTGGCTTTTGCTTCACATCAGGAATTATTGTTCGTAGATTAACCCGAGCTTAAATAATAAGATTTATTGCAAAGATTATTCCAAATTTATTGTAGAGTTGCCTGTATTAATGAGACGCCCAGTGTTGATGAGTTTTGTGTCTGCCAACTGTACTGAGCTTTGCTCCCCCACTCTATAATAATGGATAATCTAGCTCTATGGCCAAAATTGTGTACACTTTGGAAGTTGAACCCAATCAATTTTGTGAACAATTTTGTTGTATGTAAATTCATTCTCGGAGAAAGACTGATCATAAATACAAACATTCCAGTATTTAGTGTCATGTTATGATTTTTAAGTTTAAATTCAAGTTTTATAATTTTATACGAAGTATTATTAAACTATTGAAAAAACAGTTTGGTTTGTTTATATGCTTTGAATGTCTTCCTCATACCTTTTTATAATAATTATTATCCTTGGAATGTGAAAGCCAATATAAAAAGTTGCATTCACTCAGTAGGAATGTTCTAGTGAAAAGAAAAAAAAACTATCAACAATCAGGTTGACGGACTCGTGTTCTAACATGAAGTGTTTTTTTTCTTCGACGGTAGACATGTTTTATCAGTCAGGTTATTGTCAGATGCAGCCAGAAAGATTAAAGATCACTCGAATTTCTCAAGGAGCGGTAACATCCGTGTGGCAGTACACTCGTGTCTAGTAATCTCGCTCAGTTGCCTCTGGACTTCCCCTTGAAACAAGTCCATCCTCGATTTCCTCGAAGGCATGATGATAATCACGTGGCTCTTGCTGATTTTTGCAACGTCCTCTTCGGTAAGTTTATTCATGCAAAATTAATGGAGAATGATAACTAGTAAAAGGAAAGTACAATTCACACCCAATTTACCCAGTTCTGTTGACTCATCAAAGTTTCAAGAGCTTCCATATTGGTTGGAATAATTTTTCCTTCGTATTTTTGCCAGATTGGACAAGTATCTGAGCCAAAGTCTGCACGTAAATTGCTTTTAGGCAACGAATTTGAGGATAACGGACCAAATGGAGGTAACGTTTCCCAAGTAGCCATGTGCCACACTTTTCCACTCACCTTACTTTGGACGAGCTGTAAATTATTATTGTAATGAGTAACTTTCAAAACATTGTTGTTCAACTTTGTGTCCCTAATCACATTTGGTGACGAAGTTTCCTTTCCATCATGCCACTGAAGTAGTAGGGTTGAGCAGTTAGTTTTACAACTACTGCCATCGCTACCAAATGACTAATATATGCGTTTTTCAGGGAGCTATGTGAATAATATCGTCGAAGAAAGTTCTAATTTCATAATAAAAAATTCCAAAATAGAACAATGGCATCGCCTCCACGTACATAAAGTATTATATTTGCTGGGCGTTGCACCGAGGAAAATCAGCTTGGTGTCCCTATTGCTAATCAATAGCAATAAGTATCAGGTCCTTGAGTACCTCATGGGTGAGTTATTATATCTACTTCGAATTCTACTTTGTGTTGACTTGTTTTGGTGAGCTTGGGTTCTCAGATGAGTGGCCTCGAGCATCGTACAATCGTAAAAATGGACCAAGGTGAACCATTTAACGTAGTTAACTCATTGAAACTCAGTTTAGTATGTTTTCATGTAGAAAGTCAATCTCTCCGGTTTGGCCCAAAAATTTTTTCTGAGCGTTTAAAGGTGTTTAGATCAAAATAAGCAAATGTCCAAACGTTTCAGCCTGATCAAACAAGCTCCTGGTCCGAGGAATAACCAACCTTTGTGAAATAATCTGCAGCGTTTTCGTGTTGGTTTCCAGATGTACCGTATAACGTTGCCAGCGCCGTCATGTTTAATTCACGCATACCGCGTGATGGAGAGTTGGCGTATAGTGGGATCGTACTTCTCGGACTCATGTCCCCCACACCGACTGTAGACGTTTTCGAAATAAAAAATTTCAAACTCGTGAGTAAATATACTTGTAAACTTTAATCGACTTCTCTTTTAGGGAAATCGTTGGTCGTTGAATGAAATAATTCTTTTCCGAGTTGTAGGTGAAAGTTACTTCATGGAAGTTCGAAAGGCCTGTTCAAGCAGTAGCTCATTTTGATATTAATGACGACAATCGCGTGATTATAATTGAAGACTGGGGCACCTACTCCCATGTGAACGTCTATGCATTGAGATTTGAGAAGCCCACTCCGCACTATTGGTGAGCAGGTTTTCTAAGGACTTAGAGTTTCACTGACTTGAGGATACATGTACACTGTAGGTTTACTGGAATCTCACCCAACAACTAGTTCTAGAAACCACATGGATTGGAACGACCAGCAAACAATCCACCAGACGTATACAGGGTGTCCCCCGTTTTATTTATTTGCAATGTCCAGATTTCACAAACAAAAAAAGATATTTAGTAAGCCACAAGTGCGATTCTCGTTGCTTTTCTGCGTTCAATTCTCTCCAATTTCAAACTTCATCAGAATAAGTGAATAATATGCCAGCTAATAAACGACTGGTGTAGTGCGCTAAATTTAAAAAAAGGGTAATTATGACTATTCAATACCTATATGAATTATTAGAATATTTCATTCATTTTAACTAAATTCAGGTGTTTATTTTGCTTTAAATCCAACTTTGCAACAAAAGTGAAGAGTTACCATTTGTTATTCAAATTTGATTTTGGTTGTGCTTTTGTGAGCCTTGTACGTTTGTAAGGATGTGTCTTATTCTGTATGGATTTCCTCAAAGGAGGAAAATATTTCATTTCAAGTTCATAAAAATATCATTTTCATTGTGACATAGTCAAAATTTTGAATTGCATGCCTAGGTACAAATTTTGTTAAAAAACCAAAATGGAGGGCACTCGTATACTAAACCAGAACATTATAGCGACCAAAGTAAGAGGAACAGTTTTATATTTTCTCATACTGACCACAAATTTGATCAATTCTGTCTCAATTTTTGCGGAATGTTGGCCAAAATTTGTTCATTTCGCGTGAAAAAATCATATTTTTATTACATGTTTGCTCATAAAATATCATAGTTTTTTTAATGGAGGAAAAGGAAATTAAGAAGAAGAAAAAACCAACAAATATAAGATTTCTATGTGCAAACATGCGCTAAAAAGTTGATTTTTCAGGCAAAATGAACAAACTTGGGCCAATATTCCGCAAAAATTGAGTCGAATCATAAAACTTCCTGTGAACCGGCGCTTAAAAAAAATTAAAATTCATGTGACAAACTTCAGAGTTTACCATCATCCATTATTATACAATTTTGCGTACTCATTGAACTGGTTGCGCGCAATAAAAAAAAAAAAAAAAAATGGTTGAGGGGCCAAATTATTATGAAATTTGGGGTGGAATCCGAATCTGCAATAAAAAAATTGGGGCTCCCATTTAAAATCAAGTTGGTGTCACTTGCACATGGTTGCACAAATATTGTATTCGAGGACTTCATAAAATTTACTCTCATTTGGATGGTTATAGGAGGAGCAGGAACAACTCGTTGGACACCCTGTATATCATTGTTGATGGTACTATTAATTAAATTTTCGGCGCATTCATCATGTCCTTAAAAGGGATGCGTAAGTACTCAAAAAGCGACATCAAATGTGCATAATATAGGAGTCTTCTTTTATTCTTCAGGCATCTTGAAACGCTGGTTGTCGATAAAATCCACAAGCAGCCATCGATTGAACGTCTAAAACATGGAATTTTCATGGCTCTTATCAAAGTACGTGTTTCATTACCAACATAATTTATAATTATTCTCACAAAAAAATAAAATAAAATAAAATAAATAAGTCAACTGTTGGGAGGCTCTTGTTCAGAAACACAAAGGGAAAAATTGAAACAACTACCTAAATGGCACTTTTTGTATGTATAACAGAGCAAGGATCGAAGTGTGGAAGTTTATTCATACAAACACCAGTGTGATTCGTCGCCACAAGTTGTTTCCGGGGGCAGATTTGAGCTTGTGGCTACAAGACCCGCCCAAAAAGCAAAAAGAGTGAGATTTTTCCATGCTCGCGGCTTGGACTATTTTCTGTTGATCACTGAGATTTCCGAACTGTTCGTCATCACTCTAGATGGCTCTTTCCATAAAGTTTTTTCATTTCGTAAGTTTTATCTACTTTAACTGTCTTCGTTTTTCTCTTTATCAACTTCTTTATCGAATTAGTACACATTCGTACGTACGTTTCAAAATTTCGTAATGGTTCCAGCTCAAGCAGAGGATATGATGTTCGTACCGGTGTCTGAAGATTGGGTCATTATGATGGGCAAATCATCAACCGGAGAACCACTTTTCTACACGAATGATCCAATCAACAACGGTTGGTTGTTACTCCCCACACCTAAATGCCAAAGATCAAAATGGAGCGACCATGGTGAGCGCACCCTCAGTTTATTTGAACGATAGATAGATGAACGATAGAAACTATATTTTCTCCCAAATGTTTGAACAATTTCAAGTTTATAAAAAACTCGCATAGCTAGGTATCTACCTCGATGATGGATTCCTACTCAAATTGTCCGTATGCTGGAAAATTGAACCAATAATGAGTGATTGTGGTACTGTCACTTATTTTCAGGAGCCCACTCTCTGTACGATCTTAACGTATGTATCGGAGGTAATAGATCATGGGAAGGTGCAACGTACTTGATTGGGGAAGGCTACCCTTCAATCCTCTTTGCTGATAGGAAGGTTCCTGGAGAACTCTACCATCTCATTTTTGCCAGTGCAATTGGGACAGGCGGTTCATCCTCAAATGCGTATTTTGCAGATGAACTCGAGGTGATCACTGGTCAGCCTTACAGTGTTGGCTACAGCAACGCTGGTAACAAACGTTTTCATTTCGTTCTGTTTTCTTCCAGTTCATCCTAAATAGACTGAGATCAGTGATAAACCAAGTTTCTGGCAGGACTTCAGTGGATGACACGCAGCTCAAAGCTGCGTGTTCTGTTCACGACGATTTGCAGCAGGCTCTCACTGATACGAGGAATCACCTCAGTAACTTATGTATGCTTGAAAACCCACAGCTACGATACAAAGAGCATACAATCGTTTTGGACGAGTCAAAACCTCATGAAACAATTACGAGGCCTACCAAGTAAGGATAAGTGTCAGTCTTCTGCCATGGTTGATAGGAGTTCAAGTCTCTATTTCAGGCCCATGGTTCAGAATCTGTCTTACCCAGTCCGCCACGTACTCATTGAGAACGTGCCACAAACTCGCAATGAACTTGTTGAGAAATCTCCAAGAACTTGTCAAGAACGCACCGAAAATGCAGTCAAGAACTCATTGAGGACAACTCTCCAAGATTTGAACTCATTGAGAACTCTGAGGCAATTTCATGAGGTTAACACTTTCGATAACAGGTGAAGGTAAAATAAAGGAATACGTATGATCATTTAATTTTACAAAATTTATATTTCTGTTTGTAGTCTCAACAAAAAATGAATAAAACGAAAAACAATTTAAAAACGTGATAACAATATAGGTATAGAAGCATCGACTCTCAATATCATTATGAAGGAAGATAATTCTTTGGAATAATGGTTCGCTACTTGGTAAAAATTACGTAATAGTCGATCCTAATCGAATAAAAAAGAAAAATTTACAGAACGACGCACTTGGATAAAATACAAATCCAACGAGATAAATAGGGGTAAATTATAATGTACCGTAATTCCTTGTTAGGGATCGTTCGTCCCTTGGCAGGATATTTCGTCAGGCTACTAGAGAACCGCTCGCTGACTTCAGTCAATGTAGATATAAAAGTAATAGCAACTACTCAACTATGTTCTAAACGGTTAGATTAAATTAATGCCGGATAACAAGCGGTTAACACTTGCCAGGGGTGACAACGACGTCAATGGGAGTGAAAGAAATACGATGAATGAAACGGTTATTGAGAAGGTTGGATTTTAAAACGGACGAAAACGGAGAATGTGGGAAATTGGAAGAGGAAAAGTAGTATAGAAATCAAGAAGTTCTGGGGGGTTACAAAAGACATGGGCGTTGGTAACACTTCCCCGTTTTTCATGAAATGTATAAATTTAATAAATACATTCTTAAACAATCAGGAATCAGTGGTTTCCTTCAATTGCCAACTAGTAGCAACCAGACAAAAAATTCAGAAAGGATAATTTCCTCTCCGGAGCACCACTAGGATTTTTTTTTTAAGTATAAAAATTATTTTATTCTAATGTAATTTTATTTCTCGCTGACTAGTACGATTGAGAAACTAGGTAAAAGCAATTGAATATAAGTGTTGTAGGTTTCTGCTGACCTGAGGGCCACAGAAAACTTAGTAACTTCTTAAAGAAACAAACGCCTAAAACAAGTGTTGAAACAACTTGATTTTTTTTCTTTTGATAACATACAAATTTGTGAATATGAGATTGATGTGAATTAATGAAATTCGTCAGTCAATCGGTAATTAAAAATTTACTGATATATTGGCAAATTCAAGTCCGTTTAAGGTTTTGGTAATATTTGGATCTTTGTGAGTCATTGACAATTTACAAAATAATAGGTAATCAATGTTACTTACAATTTTTTGCTCACAAGGGATTTCTTGAGTCCAATTGTTTAATACAGAAAGTAGTTTTTACATCATGTGAGCAAACGGGTATTTGAAAAAGGTTCTTCTTCTAAATGTCGTTACATTTTTGTAAATTATTGATGACAACATCTTCGAAGGAGGAAAACTCGGGACTTGGTGAGGGGGGTAGTAAGCCAACGATGAAAATGTAAAGCGTAACAGAGTAATCTACGCCAAAAATGCCCTAAAAGTTAAAAATGCGTAAAACAAGTCGACTTTTCACAACGAAATGACTTAAAGAATAAAGGTATCTCGCATCTCACCGTCTTCAAAATCCTCTTCTCTCGACATACAACATCCAGTACGCGAGTCGGTACGGATCGGGGAGTCATCCTTAGGAGCATACCCACATACACGAAAATGTAATTTACAAAAACAGCGCTATCTTCTCCTGTGTACATTCTGATAAACTAATGTCTTCTTAGAAAAGCCAGCACATAACAAAATGGAAGGTGATGAAACGTAATACTTGTCAACATGACGAAGAGAAATTGTGGAAGAGCTTGTCTTACACAAGAACTGAGTCTCCGCTTTTCCCCATCAACTTGGAAGTGTAGGAATCCGTTTCCACATAAATTTGCGTCATTCTTTGTTTTTACAGAGTTGTAGGACATCTATCAAAAATAAATATACATAGAATGTTTTTTTACTCCTAGTCCTAACTTATCACAAATTCATGGTGTGCTCAATAACCAGGCAATTAGCAATTGGCATTGCTGAAGTAGATAATGCGCAAATAGAATAATTTTATTGTAATTTATGGGTAGATTTGATAAGATTTGAGAAGGTTACAGAGTGACAATCGGGGAAACAAGGTCAGCAATTTTTACAGGATTATTGGTCAAGATGTGGATCATTACAGAACATCACATCCACGGAGAGTTGACTGATTTTGATTGATGTCAGTTTTGAGAAAAACGAAAGCTTCTAAGAAATAAAATTGTATTGTAAATCGTATCAAGTAGCAAAATGGCTTCAAAGCCACAACAATCGATTCGTCGAAAATTGAATTTGTCAAAAACTAGAGATCTATGAAGGTCCTGCTTAGTTAATCCTTAAAAATCAATTACGCACGAAGCTCCTAGCAGAAATAGCCCTATACCAATCAGATTTAATGAGGTTTAACGAGCTGCGGTAAGATTTCGACGTCGAAACTCGCAATACCAATGCCAGGGACCCATGGAAAATTGAATCATGAACACTGGCAAGGGCGCATGCGCACTGACCCTTCACATTTTCCATTTCAATATTCGACCAAATTTTACGATCCAACGTTGAATTAGCCAGACGTTGGATATACCCTATTAGTTGATCAGCCCAAGGTCTTGAGGTGGCAAGCCAAAGCCAACTAGATGCAAGAATTGGATTGGTGCGCTTTAGCTGCTCAGAGCCTGACTGTCATGAAAACCTCCCTGATGGGTGCCCAAGGATTGCCACCTGAACAAAGCAAATGGCAGAAGTGTTGCTGGCAGTATTCTGCAAATAGTCCCCCTTAGGGCTCACCTGAAGGTGCTTTCTTTGGTTTCTGACCTAACTAGATCTCCACAATCTTCTTCCAGTAATACTCTAATAGGGCCTTTTCAGCATCAGGCATCATTTAGAGTGCAGAAGGCCGTCAAGAAGGGGCGCTCCTATTCAGTCACGATGGTAAATA
The DNA here is from genome assembly GCA_019603395.1 of Cyrtorhinus lividipennis. NCBI lineage: Eukaryota > Metazoa > Arthropoda > Insecta > Hemiptera > Miridae > Cyrtorhinus > Cyrtorhinus lividipennis. Next base: position 21,756,486 of record CM034004.1, read on the forward strand.
ACCGCCAATCCGCATACAGAGGCAGTACCTACATCATTCAACCAACTATCACTTTCAGTTCAAAACAAACCTCGATTAATATAAACAATGTCCAAACATTATTCTTTCAATAATAATAACAATACCAATAATGATTTTGTTCTTCATTGTCATCTCCAAACCAATTTCAATACTTTCCCGAACCCACACACAAGCCACCCAATATTTTGTTTGAAGAAGATCTAGAAATTTTACGCTTATCAAGATATCAACATCAGTCCCTAAACTCCCTGCAGAAAGACGTGTTATTGATCGTTTGACTCAGCATCTTCCAATAAATTGTTAGACCACACCAATATCAATATTCAATATTCAACAACCAAGAACCAAGTACATCACACCGGATCTCTGTTCAGTCTCAACGGGGTACTATAAACGCGATTCCATCTCATAATTGATAAAGTAGCGAAAAAAGGGAAATTAGATTATTCTTAGAAGATAGTGGAAGAAAAGGAACACGTTGAGAGAGTAATGTACCACGGGAAGTGTAAGGCTGAAGCGACAATTTTCCCTTTTACAAAATGTACAGGCATTTCAATTAAGCGTAATATAACTTGTATACTGTTCTGAGCTGATCAAAACGAATTTCTAAAAAAGATGTTACTCTTGAGTGTTTGCGCAAATAGAATGATCAAGCGAATTCGCGGGAGGGAAAACGGGAGGAAAAATTCATTTCCTTTGTGTTTCTTGACCCCAGTCCCTCGAAGGAGGACAATTCTGCAGACGAACAGTTCGGTGAACGCTTCACAAGAAATAGAGAAACGATTTTTTTCGTCGCGGCGACGAGAAGGAGCAATATTTTTCAACGAGAACGAGAGGCGATTCGTATTCGTTCGGAACGATTCCCGTCGACTTCGGACTCGAAAAAACTGAAAAGTGGAAACCAAATCCGCGTCCCTTCCAGTGTCCCTTTGCATTAGAGACTGATTGTTGGAGAGCGTGTGGTAGTAGAGGAAGAGGCGGGAGGTGATGTAAAAGGCGATAAACACGTCGATCGAATAATGTTCGTTGGCCGGACAAAATGAAGAAGATGCCGAACAGGTTCAACATCCAAGAGAACGTGTGAAGTCCAGGTAAATGTCCCGCGGAGTATCTGAAAACGAGAACGAAATTATCGTTTTATCTGCTGTAATACCCGAAAATCGAAGGGTTTCTTTATTAACGAGGTAAAGTCGTTCACCTCGACCTTAAGGTGGTTAAACGTTCAAGATAACGTGAACAAAGCCAACTTCCGGTCGCTCACCAAAACTAACGTTCACATAATGTTTCCAATTTACATTAATGAACGAACAAGTACGCATCTGCTCTCAACTTCTGCAATTAATTTCCACATATCGTATTATAATTATATCGCCCTTGAATATTTATTTAAAAGCGCGGCAAATTCTTTCGCAGGGGTTGGTTATTCCTTGGACCAGGAGCATGGAGAAGATGGAGAAAAAGTGAGTGTGGAGAGTCCCGTACTCATTTCTAATCAATTCAGCATCTAATATTTAGTGGAAAATGATTCCCAACACGCCCAGGTACCGAGAAAACTCGAAAAAACCCACATTCGAAATGGGTAGACTGATACCCATTTCAACTCATAACCTTTTCCGGTGGGCGCCGATCGATCTGGGGAACTATCTAAATGAATTTCGGGGTTCAGAATATTGTGGAAAATGATACCCCACACGCGTGGATCGTCGAAAAATCTCGCTCACATGTGTGTTGGAAGGCGGGGTTTTTGAGATTTTCTTGTACCTAGGCGCGTGGGGGTATCATTTTTCCACCACACTTTGGACGTTGAAATCGATTGGAATTAGTCTCCATACTGCTGGCTGAGGAATAACTTACCTCTGTGAAAAAATTTGCACAGCGTTTTGGTTGGTTATTCCTTGAATAATCAACCTATGTTTTCATGATAATGGTCAACCTCTCCGATTCGGCTCAAAATTTTTTTCTGGAGTTTCATGATGTCCTGATCAAAAAAGGTCAATTGTCCGTCCGCCGTACGCGTCCGCCGTCATTGTCCACGCCGTTTTGGTAGTAGAAAATTTTCTAAAATCTGAATTTGGGTCAGGGGTTCTGTTTCCCAGCCGAGATGGGTCCTCGAAACTTTCAGCCCGATCGGACCAATTTGGAGGGGGGTAGGGGGTTTTTTGAAAATGGATTTTCGAGATTTTGGGTTGATTTAGGCGAGTGGGGTGTCATTTTCCACTAAATTTTGGACGCTGAATCCAATAAAATTGGTCCCAGAACAATTGGCACCCACTTGAAGAGTATGGGTCAATTGGGTATTTATTACCCAATTTGAATTATGTAGTTTCGGGATTTCTGCTACCTAGCGCGTGTGGGGTATCATTTCCACTAATTTGATGGGACGCTGAATTCAATGATGTGTGTCCCAGAACGATTGGCACCCACCGGAAGAAGTTATGGGTCAAAATGGGGTATGTATCCACCCATTTTGTATGTTCAGGATTCTGGTGTCTAGGCGTGTGGGGTATCATATTCCACTAAATTTTTGGACCCTGAATCGATTGGAATGGGTCTGGGACCCGCCACACCCACTGTTTCCCCCATTCGAGGAATAACCAACCCGTGTGTAAGAATTTGCAGATTTTTTGTTTTGTGAGCTGTATTTGTAAATTCGGTTGATTTATCTCCTTAGATACTTTATATTACTACTGGTTACTCACATTCGGTAATGAAAAAGTTGAGCATGGTAAGAGCGACAGTATGCCCGCTGAACATGTAGTCTCCGCATGTTCCTCACGCCTTGAATCGACATTCCCAGCTCCTTTCCATATGGTGATAAGCTGCTTTCATTTTGAACACAATATCCGAAAAGCCTCCGTCTTCGCTATTTACAAAAATGCACATACATTTAGCAAACATATAAATAATTTTTAGACAAATGAAAGCTGAAAATAAACTTTAAGGATATACATAGATTTACTTGGAATATCACGTCGTGGATTGTGCAATCGAGGTGCGTCCCTGGAACGGACAGTGACGTAATGAGCATAGTGATGCAGCGAAGGAGGAACACAGTGCCGGGAAAGAGCGAAAAACCTTCTCAGAAGAATAAACCTGAAATCGATAAAGTAATCGACATTACATGAGGAACTAGAGAACATACACGGTCAAAATTTTGTTCGTTTATATTCATAGTTCAGAATGTTTTTGAGCTCCGTTTTCTTATCAAGTGCGTCCTTGTCGAATTTTCCCATTCATATCTACCGTTGTCTTTACACCATCCCTTAAATTATTCAGAGCATATTAGCATCATTGAATCAGCACTGTGTGCATCAGCAACTGACGGGTTAACTCTGCTGTCCCTTCGAATTCTATAGTTAACGTTACAAGGGTTTAAATCTGCAGTGTCAGGGGCGAGTCACCATATTGCCTGATAAGATTCTTACTAAAGATTCGCTACATATCGAACAAAGGAACCGATATCACTGTCTTCCCCCGTTTGAACTTATGCTTTCCAAACTTACTCTTATCTATTTCCACAATCATGCCAGGTCCACCTAATTCAATCTTTCATTCACAGATATCCTTCAAACAACTTTTCTGATGAGCCAATGCCAATCACACACCGTATGGGGAGCAATAGTCGACTCAGACAACAAAGCTGTGTTCGATGCGGTTTCTCTAAAAAATGAATTGCTAACATCCTGCAACACTCAAAGTAAGACCCGCGAACTAACACTTCTTTTCACACGATAGGAAGGGGCAGATTCACTCCTACAGATCCATACAAACGTTACCCTTGTCAGAAGCTTGTTTGACAGACATATCCTTCCCACATACTCTTCTCAAAATCAATCCCAGATCAATACATGCCTGAAGCACCATTCTAGACTTCGTTTTCCATACCCATTTAAAAACCAACCTGGCTACTTTGAAAGCAGACGACACATGACACAGGCAGCAATAGCACTACTTGAAGCAGAAAATGGACTGACACGATTGTTATCGATATATCAAATATCAACAGGCAAACTGGCGACCCGGCTGGGATGCAGATTAGTCCGTTACAAGTATAAAATAGATTCATTAAATTTATTTGACATTTTCTTATAAAATTTTGGGTAAATCTTGACCTCAAGGCATGTATCCCTGAAAATCGAATACAACCCTAACAGCGGCCTCTCGATTGATGCGATATATCGATTATACAGGGTGCGTGCACTAATGTCAAGATCATCCAATTTTTGTTATTTCCTAATCAACAGATGGGTTATCTTGATCAGTAACGCGGCCATAAGGGGGGAGAAAAAGTACCCATTTAATTCTTTTCATAAGACTTTACAAAAATTCTCCAAAAAATGAACTCTCACTCGCCCAACTTAGAGCCCATTGCCAAGTTAAGTCCTATTTCTCGTCAAAAGGGAGTTTGGCCACGTACATAATGAATGCATGAATGGTTTCAAAACAACTCACATCTAAACAGTGGCTGTTTTCAGAAACTGTCAACGTAACGTTACCTTTAATCACTACCTACACTCAGCATCATTACAGTAGCAGCTCTAAAACCCGTTTTGAGTGAAACCTGTTTTTTGTGTAACAGTAAAAATGATTACATATTTAAAAGAGTAGATGATGAATTTATAGCATTTTACGTCAAATAGGAGGTTTTGGAGGTTGGAGGTTCCATTTCAAATTGAAACCAACAGACATCTCCAAAAGAATGGCGTTTGGGAGGATGGATGGAATGTCTTCGTCATGTTCTGTAGCACGGAGTAGGTATTTTCAGAATCTACGCTGAACTAGCGTTTAGAACTAATGTTTAAACGAACCATTCACATCAATCTGTAATGAAAAACCTTCAATTTGCACGTGGAAATGCTAAATTACCCTTTAAATCGTGCAAACTCCGCCCATGCCAGGAAATCTAGAGTTTATGCCTGCTTGGAAATTAATTAATTTTATTCATTTATCAAATTATTTGGTACCTATTGAAAAAAAATTTCAATAAGTCAAAAAAAGAAAGAAAAATAATTCACCTAATTAATTATGGAAGACAGTCGTACATTACTATAATCTTAATGAATACAGACTGGAGTAATTCAACAACAGAAAAGGGCTGTGATATGACCAAAACACCTGTTCACAGCTCGATTCACCGTCTAATTATAGAACTTGATTTGTCAAGGTGATATAGCAAACCAAAGATCAAACTCAGCTGGATGTGGGCACGTGCGATTCTAGATTCGTTCAAGGCCGATCACCTCATTGAATAAATAACCCTTTGTTTGTGTATAAAACGCCAAGCGTAGATAAGATTAGTAACTGACAAATGGCGATTTTATTTACTAATTTTTAGTAAGGTGTTTTCATTTGAAATCGAGCACTTTACGCAACAGAGAAAATTTCGTCATTGGCAAACAACACATTACATCATGTGCAAAATTATCGAACGTTGTTGAAGGCACTCGAGCAATGCTAATATTACGTATAGCCTTTACGTAAATTGATAATTAGCGTTCTTTCGTAAGGAATAACACGTATCTAATAATATTCTACTAATATCTAATAATAACGTACGAGTAATAACTCAAACTAAGCCCGCCGGGGTAGTTGGGCTCTGGCATGAAATATAAATCCCCTTTTAAAAACACTTTTATTTAAAAAGTATAGTAAAAAGGTAAGATATTGTGTTTTTGAAAAATTCCTACTGCTAAAACGGTGCTCGCGCTTAATCTAGAAATCCGGAAATCTGCTTCTTTGAAAATACGTTTTTAGGAATTTTAAGGACTTTTAGGAATTAGTTAATTGGTAGGTATATTGTTTACTAATTTCGTGAGATTTTTTATTTATTTTTTTTATATTGGTTTCCGGAGTAGTTCTCACGGCTATTTCCTCCACCATCGATTTGACTTAAGTTGGAAACCGGTTTTATTTTTTCTAGAAGAGGAGGTATAGGTAAAAGTCGAAAAAGTTAGTTGATTTAGAACAATAAAGAATCATAAATAACGAAATAGTGGTCATTAGCCCTTCTAAGAATGCGAATAAATATATAATTGATCGTATTATTTAAATTAAATTGATTAACATAAGCCGATAGTACTATAAAATACAGCGTGCTTATTGAGTGCAGTTTTAAAGTAATATATCACAATTGAACATCTCCAGATGGCCGATAAGATGACATCATGATAAAACGGACTCACCTATGCTTATGGACAACGAGAAGGCATAACCATATGAAGAGAAGCAGCGTCCCCGTCCATTCGCACATGTGAAATGCCCACGGTATGTGCGGCACATTGTCGAGGAAAAATGTCCGGAAGTGGCGGATATTTCTTCATGTCGGGCACACGGTCGTGGACGATGACCATGACGAAAGCGGTGATCCACGTGACGACGCGAAACAGTAACCAAGGGCGATCAAGGCCTTCCACACTTCGGGACGGAGGGTCGTTGCATGACCGTCTCAGACGACCCGACTCGACTGATGACCGTCCTGATCTTCAGGCGACCAAGGGTGTCGCTGGAAACTCACTACCTGATCCTGCAAGGAATACAAAGACAGGGATAGTCGCAGCTGAATGATTTAGATGAGGAAATCTTTTGAGGCCAGGTGTAATGCCTCGTGGTTAGATACTAGGGTCGGCCTCCTCCAGTTATGTGGAAAACCTCACCCTCCCAATGGCCCATCATGGTACTATTTATCACATGACTTCGAGTTAGACCTGCAGCAGAATGATAACTTAATATTATTGCATTTTGTTCATTCTTCCTTAAATATTTTCATGCTAGAGGTCGATTTCTTAGTTTAGACCCAAAATTTGACAGTTTGTGTATCAAGATTCTTTACCCAAAACGCTGCAAATTATTCCACAATGTCCCCAATTCCCTGAAACAAGATTATGGTACTTTCGAAGTAGGTACGTGGGTACCCATTTAGACCTCCAGTGGGTGCCAATCCGATCCCAGGATCCATTCTATTCGATCTAGAGTTCAAAATTAATCGAAAATTTTACCCCCCACATGCCTAGTTCACAAAAATTCTGAAAATCGAGTTTCAAAAAATTCATTTTTACCCATAGCCTCCCAAAATTTGGGCTGAGTGAGCTGAAAAGTTTCGGGGACCAACTAGAGCCAGATAAGAACCATGTCGGAAATTCAGATTTTTTGAAAATATCCTATTACCAAAAACGGTGGAGACGGCAAACGGTTTCAAAAAATTCGAAATTTTTATAAGAGACATCTTTTTGGTTATTCTCTCTGGGTCCTTGAAATTTTTCAGCCAGAGCGAACCAAATTTAAGGTGGGTAGTGGTAAAAATTTTAAAGGTATTTTCGGGACTTTTCAGGAAATAGGTATGTGGGATATCATTTTCCATTAAATGTGAGCGCTGAATCGTTTGGGATGAGTTCGACACACTCCACACTAACTTTTTTTCCCCATACTTCTGATCTAAGGAATAATATACCATTGTTGAATAATTTAAACGCTTTTCTCTGGCATTAGATATTAACAAGTTTTATAAATTTTAGTTATTTAAAAATAATTAATTTTGAAAAAATGTACTCTAAATTTTAACGTATTTGGAAAGAAAAATCATTCATGTTTGAAACTGTCTATACCTCATCTTCCCATATATTAATACCAATTTCCAACTCACGTCAAATCGCTGGTGTAGGATGTAGCCTTGAGAAAACTACTCCAGAAACTCCTTTGGTGATGCGAACGAGGGTGTGAGGTCGTAACCCTGTTCGGCGAGGCTTTGACTAGACTCCACTTTCAGCTGTTAATTTCGAGGCCTGAGACGTTTGACATCGCCAAGGAGCTGAATGAAAGAAAAAATAGATTTTTTACGTTTGAATGTTTGTTTTGGGTACTTGAAATCGAAAATCATAAACGAACAACTCCAGGCGATACTGGCAGTAAGGGAATTGTGAAAGAGCTACGACTAAATGGCTCGAGAAGCTAATTTGCAAGCAATGCTTGCAGAAGCTGCAAGCAAACCTATAGTAAACTCCCCCTGCCTTTTATACAAGGACTAGTTGTTATCACCTTTTTTTTTGACCGGTGTGTGTTCTATGGATATCACTCATTCATCACCCTTCAAAATTTATAATACCTCGGAGTACCACACCTGACAGAAAAGAGGAGAACATCTCAATTCGGCCTGAACAGCACCTGGCATAATCTGCTCTCGAGGGACATCGCTTTTGAGCACAAGCTTAAGATTTTCGACGCTACGTCTCGGGCGGTAATGGGGTACGCCGCTCAAGGGGGATACGAGGGAGTACAAGGGGGCAGAACGACTTCTGCGTTTTTTCATTATGAAGGTCCTGGGGTTGCCCACTAACACCCCAACATGCTACATCTGGAGACGGGCCTCAGGTCGATGTTCGTCAGCAACTTTGAGACTCAGGTACATTGTCCGGGTGTTGAAGATGACGCGATCTAGGTATCCGCGTCAGTAGCGGAGGAGGCCATCTGGGTCCGGGCGGACTGGTTCAGGAAGTGGGAGTTGCTCAACGAAAAGTACGCAGTAGGGGCAGATTTCAGGAGCCGAGCAACCCAAATTGAGCAATTTGTTGCCTAAATCATACCTAGAATGGAAGCCGGGCAAAAAGAACGTTTTAAGAGAAAGGCGATCGACTCCGGTCTTCCCCCTTTGTATGCAGCCCTGGACTACAACCCCAGCTACCTGAAAATTAAAGTGCGCAAGGTTGTGAGGTTGATAGCGAGAGCATGCTGCGAACAGCTCGGACTCAACGTGAAGCCATGGAATCAGGGGACGGAGGGAGCACGTTGTGCTATGTGTTTGCTATGGTTAGCACGTTGTGCTAACCAGGCTGAGGAGGAAACAAGCCATCACTTCCTTTGTGGCTGCCCCATTATGGCGGAGTTCAGACTTCGGCATTTTGGAAGGCTTTTCCTTGAGTCGTGGGAGGTTAAAGCGAGCCTGAACGGGGTCGATTGGTTCAAGTTGTACGAATTTCTCAGGGGGGCCGGGTACACACGTTGAGGATTTCCGGAGAGGAATTCCTCTGAGAAAACCTCAGAGGCGGCCGGAGCCGGACGGAGCATCCACACGACGCGCGAGGCCTTTCGAGGAAAACTGTGTATTGTAGTGGCCGGAACCCCGGCCTCAGGCGGCCTTTCCAAAAGTTGGAAAGGCCTGGCGCCTGTACAGTTCGCCTCAACTGAAGGCCTCGACCCGTCCACACGGTCCGGAGAGATTGGCCTCAACGGGGAATCCTCTCCGGAAATCCTCAACGTGTGTACCCGGCCTATATCGTGCTTTCTTGGTGCAGCATTTCAATTACGTTAGTTGAGATTGCTAATTGCTTTGTGTACCTGATTATTTATTGTCGCAAAGTTTATGTAGTGCCTCGTTTGCTTATATATTGTGATGTCCAAAAATTTAGTGTAGTATCCTTAAATTTGTGAGAAACAATGTATAGTGGAATATCGATTTCTGAATTAGGAATTATGCGTAATTATGATATGTAATGACGATAATAAAGTATTTTTAATGGTAATGAAGTTACGAAAAGATAAGTGATCTTACAGAACTACATTTCCTTAACATTGGCGAAATTATTATTGCCATTACATTTGAATGATTCGCCGATTGGGATTGTGTAAACCCTTTTTTCCGCCATTGACACTGGCAATGACTCATTATCAAGTTGATATCTTGTCAGGCGATACAGAGCCCCCGACACTATTAGCTGGTTGGCTGATAACGATAGTGATGGAAGGTTGGCTGCTTTGCGATTATGCATAAATCGATGGTTGATTTCTTGAATATGAGAGCCCTGTGAGCAAGGATCATTGCAATTAGATAAATGAAAAGTAGCGACATATCAATCTTAATATTTACCCAGTTTTAGCAGCAGCAGCATTTTTCCTCACTCATATTTCACATAATTTTTTAATTAATTTTACCTACCAACCTTCTTTTTAAATATAAGTGTTTTAAAAGGATATTTCTATGTTGTGTTCTTGATTCCTCATTCACCCTTAAATTATTTGTTCAATAATAAATAGCCAAAGATGTACATTAAAGGAGCATTTGAGGTTTGACTCTTGCTAGAAGTCTTGAAAAATAATTTCCCCCCTTTCATCTCCGAGATTTTGCAGTTGGGCATGATAGGTAGGATACCTTACCTACACCGACCTTATCGTTAAGAACAAAATTTAAAAGTTGCTGCCTTTGGAAAATTCTTCAATTCTAAATAAACTCTTTCGGTTTAATCTCAGGAAGCGTAACCCAATCGATTATACTGCTTCCTATATTATACTGGATACACTCATCCTCACTCGAAATCAACCCTCAATTAATGCATTGCAAAACGGCCAACTAGCGATAAATTAGAAGTGCATAAGCTGTTACGATTACCGATTTTTTCTATAGAAATTCCTAGCACTTGTCAGTACAGAGGAAATTTGCGTTTGTGTTGCTGGCCTCTACATCAAGCAAGTTAGCGAGGCGATTAACATGTTGATTGTATGGAGATATTCTGACTCATACCATTCTAACATTTCTCTGAGGAAATTGCCACAAGGCTTAATTTTAGATACTTCATATGGAGAAGACACCTTCGTGAGACTAATGATTATTTAACATTATGAAAAAGTGGACAGCGAAGTCAGCAATGCTGATGCTAGGTGGAGCTGACATGGAATAACTGATTCTTTAAAACGACCGAATTTGCAGCTTTTTTTAATATTAGAGAAACATCACAGCATTATGGTGGGGTGTAGTTTTCACTATAAGGCAGATTTGTGTTAGTCAAATTCTGACACAATGGAAAGAGATGAGGTTTCGAATGACTGAAGTAAGCTATTTCTACCGATAGTGCCCTCCTGTAATTTACCGACAACTTTGGATGTTTCCATCCATGTATCATGTTTCTCATATTTCCATACGTAATCAACGAGCACTGGTTTCACATTAACCAATATGGTTTTGAGTCCAAGCAACGTTTAAGGAATAATTCCTCCAGACACTGGTCATTAGCGAGAACCCTGATGAATTCATTATAACACACACTTTTCGGAGAATTAGAACAAGGAAGGTGAAGTGGGCTCTAGGACATTCGACTTATCAGTTCCTGAAAGCACATAGATTACAATCAAGAAACAAGGAGGCCAATGTAATATGAAACTTTTCCGTTCGCTTGAACATCCTACGCTGTTGGCTTGATGCGTTGTTGAGCTCAACAACCGCGTAACAAGTTCAACGCCACAACTGTGAAACCGTTCCACGGCTTTTCCCAGGACAATTCTATTCGTTCGATAAAGTTTATTTTAGGAGGAGTTGAAAAGGGTCGGTGTGAACTTCATCCTTCATTCATACGTCCAATCCGTTCCCGCTGATCCATTAGACGCGGGAATAATTCATCAGCTCAGTCGAATCCGGTTCGCGTTTGCCCGTGAACTGGTGTAACGAGCATGCAGTATCCGCAACACTGATATATCTGCCTTGTTCAACTAGATCGGCCGTGCAGATACAATCGATGGCACTTTCAAGGGAGTTTTTCTTGGAGGAGGCTCACGTTCTTGGCAATGACCGATTGAGTCCTCGGAGCACGTGCCCTTGATTGTTCAGATTGTTCCGATGACCGATCGTTGAATACATCAACAATCCGTTGAACTTATATGAAATTATACGGGACCTTTCACCAGTCAGTTCTTCTCGGCCGTATCTTATGTCCACTCCCGAGTTGTCGGCTTCTTCGACGGGTCCTGACTCGCTTGCGCCTGTTATGGTCTGCTGCTCGCAACAAGCAACTTTCTCTGGTTTTTCCCTTCAACCGACCCAATATCGATAATCTCCAACGGTACAGTGTTAGCGTGATCGTCTAGTGGTTAGGAAGTTGCGTTGTGGGCGCAATAACCCAGGTTCGAATCCTGGTCACGGCAGGACCTCCTTTTTTTTTGTGAAAAACAGAAGTTTCTGTGTGTTTTGTGCTGCAACACTTCATAGGCAGCAGAAACGTTTCGTTTCAATTTTTAAAACGAAAATTCTTCCACAATTGATCATTCCTTGGAGCAATAGTATGGGGAAAACAGAAGAAGTGGAGAGTCCAAGACTCGTACAAATCGATTCAGCGTCAATCTTTTAGTGGAAAATAATACCCAACATGACGCGTGGACGGCTGACGGCGGACGGACATTTGCTAATTTTGATCTAGACGCCTTGAAACGTCCAGAAAAAAATTTTAGGCGAACCTAAGAAAGATTCGGAAAGATTGGCTTTTTGTGTGAAAACATGGGTTGATATTCAAGGATAAACCAACCAACCCTGAAAACCTATATTATTGTATGTGCATACACACGCTAAAAAACTTGAAAATGAAATGAAATGAAAAGTGAAATGGACAAATATTGGTCATTATCCGCAAAAATGAAAACATAGGTTGATTATTTGAAGAATAACCAACCAAAAGGTCAAAAATGTCCGTCCGCCGTCCGCGTCGTTTTCGGTTGTAGAAAATTTCTAAAAATCTGAAATTTCGGTCAGAGGTCCGTTCCCGGCTCTAGTGGTCCTCAAAGCTTTTGAACCCTATCGGACCAAATTTGGGTTTGGTAGTTGTCAAAAAGTTTATCGAAAAGTGGCATTTCGAGATTTTGGCGATTTAGGCGTGTGGGGTATCATTTTCGACTAAATCTTGGACGCTGAATCCAATGAAGTGGGTCCCAGAACGATTGGCACCCACTGGAAGAAGTTATGGGTCAAATTGGGTATTTATAACCCATTTAATATATGTGTTTTCGGGATTTCTGGTACCTAGGCATGTGGTGTATTATTTTCCACTAACTATTGGACCCTGAATTGGATCGGAATGGGTCTGGGACCCACCACGCCCATTGTTTCCCCCATTTTCCCCTATGTTGAAGAAATGAATTCCCATGCGTTCGAGGAATAACCAACCCATTGTAAGAATTTAAAGCGTTTTTCTTGTTTTTCCGTTTTTTGGCTT
>CM034004.1:21771748-21799332 GCA_019603395.1 Cyrtorhinus lividipennis
TACACAGGGCTCCAATCGTTCCGGGACTCGTCTCATTGCATTCAGCGTCCAAAATTTAGTGGAAAACGATACCCTACACGCCAAGGTACAGGAAATCTCGAAAACACATATTCAAAATGTGTAATAGATAGCCATTTTGCCCCATAACCTATTTCAGTGGGTGCCAATCGTTCCGGGACCCATTTCGTGTGATTCAGCGTCCAAAATTTAGTGGAAAATGATACCCTACTCGCCTAGTCGACAAAAATATCGAAAATCCGAAAACGGGTCCCTGACCCAAATTCCAGATTTTTAGAAATTTTGCTACTACCAAAAACGGTGCGTACGGCGGACGGACATTTGCTAATTTTGATCTAGACACCTTGAAACACCCAGAAAAAAATTTTTGGGCCGAATCGGAGAGTTTGACTTTTTACATGGGTTGATTATTCGAAGAATAACCAACGAAAAGCACCGAAAAACCAGAAGAAATTCTGACGGATCTTATAAAATGCACCCGAAGACAAGGGACTCCATATTGTCCGAAATACAATATTTAGTTGGCAATTTATTAAATATACTGGCACCTTTATATGAGAACAGTCTTTGTGCTGCCATTTTCCTCTTTTTCAAGGTAATTCTTTCGGCACTTCTAGTTCTAGTTCAATTTTATTGTCCAAATACAGTTTATACACGTATAGCAACAAGTATACCACGTTTGTCCTTTCTATTAATATAAACAGATCCAGCACGCCAAATTCTGCAAATAGCTTTTTAGTTGAGTACCTAATCGGTTTTCCAAGCAGTATTTTTATCAGGGATGTTTTGTTGGTGTAGTTGGTTTAAGGTGTTCGCATCCCTAAGTCGATTTCGGTATTCCAAGCTATCGTTACTGGCTTCGTACCACATCGGCGAACCACAGAGTTCGATTAACTACCGCCGCTGATTTCTGCTGAGAGGTGAACAGGTCGAGGGGGAGGGGGTGACCTTAGTTAATCAAATGCCAAGGAAGGGATCAAATGCCAGAACATCGCGGGTGGTAAGATTAAATTCCGAGAGAATTTGCCCGCACCGCATGTAACATCGTGTTCGGGCCCGCCGCAACAACACTGTGGCTCGATAATTGCCACGAGACGGTAAATTTGAGGAAATCACTCTTACACCGCAAATTGTTTCAAACCCTCGCAAACCCCCCGTAAACCCCTAAGTTCGCGAGCATTCGCCGATATTGCAGGATCAACTTATAGTTACGATCATCCCACGAATTTCAAAATACTTTAGTGAAAGACGCTGTATTCGCTATTGCCTCGAAGATTGGAAATGGATCAAGTAGTTAACAATAGTCGCAGTCGTCAATGTCTGCTAGTCGGATACATCAATCATTGTTCTTACACGGCAGTAGCCCAAAATACGCTGCAGATTCTCTCACACGGGTTGGTTATTCATTGGACCAGGTACATGGAGATTCATTTCCTCAACATTGGGAAATTGGAAACAGTGGGTGTGGTGGGTCCGGCCCAATTCCAATCGCCAAAATTTAGTGAAAAATAATAACCCACACGCATAGGTGCCAGAAATATCGAAAACACATTCAAAATGGGTAAATAGGTACCCATTTTGACCCATAACCTCATCCAGAGGCTGCCAATCGTACCGGGACCCATTTCCTTGGATTCAACGTTCAAAATTTAGTGGAAAGTGATACACTATACGCCTAGATTGCCAAAAATCTCGAAAACCCATTTTTTTAAGTACACATTTTGACCCTTACCCCTCCCAAAGCCCGATCGGGCTGAAAACTTTCGAGGACCGACCTGGGCCGGGAACAGACCCCTGACCCAAATTTCAGATTTTTAGAAAGTTTTCTACTACCAAAAAAATGTCCCGGGACCCGTCTCACTGGATTCAGCATATCAAATTTAGTCGAAAATAATACCCCACACGTCTAGATCGTCCAAAATCTTGAAAATATATTTTTTTGAAATACACATTTTGACCCCTACTTCTCCCAAATTTGTTCCGATCGGGCTGAAAAGTTCTGAGGACCAACTGGAGCCAGGAACGAGTCTCTGACCAAAATTTTACACTTTTTGAATTTTATTAATACTAAAATCGGCGTGGACGGCGGACGGCGTGCGACATATGGCGGACGGACATTTGCGTACTTCGATCTATACATTTTGAATCCTCCTCCTATGTATCCGATCATGTATCGTTCCTCTGTGACGTTCCCTTCTCACGCCTGTGCTGCAGGGTATTCCAATCTTGCTGTCCCTCTGCAATTATAAAACCGCTGCCGGGAGACATAAGGGATGAATGAAAAAGAAATGAAGTGAAAGAAATGAAGATGGAAGTGATGAAAATAACATTATTACTCACCGTTCAGAGATAGAATGTAATGCACAACTGTAATAGAGTAGAGTTATGACCTCACCAGCACTTTCATTGTTATATAGGTAGTAATCATCTGTCATGGCAGGTCATGTGATGAGAGGATGATTTCTGAAGGAATTCAACAATGAGATACCAGTGATAATAATTCCCAGTGTTGATTCCTGTTTTGATGTATGTCTGATTCGCCCGTATTCAACATTCTATACCTACCGAATTAGGCTTCACGAACTGAAAAAGCCCATCAAGATTTCCGTTAATGAAATTCTGTCGGAGTCTTGCTGTAGGTCTGAATTTCAACATTTTTCTGATTCTGAGAGTTTTTATTGTGCGTTAACTGCCCTTTTTATCGCCCTTACTGCCCCATGGTTCTCTGCCCTGTTGGCCAGAACAAAACGAGTTTCATCATTAGGCGATCGCCTTCCTCTTTCATATTTCACATCTCATTAAACCGTCAACGTCACAGGTGCTCGTGGCCGACTGCTTTCTTTCCTGAAACCTCCCTTGTTCTTCGGAGCGACGTTGACTAATGACACGAGTGTCGTCGAGGGAAAATTCTTCCCAGGAGGCTTATCCGATGTGTAAATTACTTTCTCGCGTTTCGTCTTTCAAATGAACTTGTTTTCATAGCTGAACAGTAAAGGACATGGGCGGAAGACAGTGTGGAATAATTCAGGGTGTTGAAGTTGTCCCCCACCCCTCCTAATATCGTCCAAAAGGGAGTAAACAATGATAGTTTTTTTTAAATCTTCATTTTTTTTTCCCGCAATGACCTCAAATATCACATTTGTGCACCCCGCGCAAGTGACACCAACATCCTTATACGAATATCAAATGGGAACCACAATTTTTGATTGCCGATTCGCATTCTTCCTAGAATTTCATGATCGTTTGAGCCTTCAAACAATTTTTCTGATTGCGCGCTAATTTTTTGGTTTAGCGAGCACGCAAAGTTGCGCAACCCCAAAATGGCCAAATTGTGGATGATGGTGAACTCTAAATTGTGGCACATGAATTTTCATTGTTTTTTAACGCTGATTCCCATGATGATATCCGTTTTATGATTTGACTCAATTTTTGCGGAATAATGACCAAAATTTGTTCAATTCACATGAAAAAATCACTTTTTAGCGCGTGCATGCACATAGAATAACATAGGTTTTCAGGGTTTTGGTTGGTTATTCCTTGAATAATCAACCTATGTTTTCATGCAAAAAGTCAATCTCTCCGATTCCAGAATTTTTTTCTGAACGTTTCAAGGTGTCTAGATCGATATTTCCAAATGTCCGTCCGCCGTACGCCGTCCACGCCGATTTTGGTAGTAGGAAATTTTCTAAAAATCTGAAATTTTATTCAGGGAACCGTTTCTGGCTTTAGTTGTTCCTCGAAACTTCCCAGCCCGATCGGACCAAATTTGTGTGAGGTAGGGGTCAAAATGTGTATTTCGAAGAATGGATTTTTGGCAATCTAGGTGTGTGGGGTACCATTTTCCATTAAATTTCGGACGCTGAACCCAATGAGACGGGTCCCGGAACGATTGGCGCCCTCAGGATGAGGTTATGGGTCAAAATGGGTGCCTATCTACCCATTTCGAATGTGTTTTCGAGATTTCTGGAACCTAGGCGTGTGGGGTATCATTTTCTACTAAATTTTGGACCTTGAATCGATTGGAATGGGTTCAGGACCCGCCACACCCACTGTTTCCCCCAATCTGTCCTTATGTTGAAGAAATGAGTCTCCATGCGCTTGGTCCGAGAAATAACCAACCCGTGTGTATGCATTTGCAGCGTTTTTAAAAATGACTCTCTTTTTTCCTATAGGAATAGAACTCGCTAAAAATTTATACATGAAATTTCGGCCTTTATTCCACAGAAGTTGAGTCGAATCAAGAATCGGGTCACGAGATGTGTGAATCAGCGTTAAAAAACAGTCATGTCTCATGTGCCAACACTTGAAGAATCGACCATTATCCACTATTTGGCTAAGTTAGGGTTGCGCATCTTTGCGTGCTCGCTGAACCGGTCGAGCCCTCATGAAGGGGGGGGGGGGGGGCAACTCGTGAGGCACCGTGTATAGCATTCCCGATGTGCTATACAAGGCATGGTGTTGTGAGAACATGGCCCTCACAGCGGCCAGACATGTAGGAAACGCGTGCAGTTTCGGAACACCGATGATGAGATAACCGACATGGGATTCAGTCCATGCGAACAACCGATTGATGATAAGTCAGCCTTGAATGCCAACACCCGACATTGTGTTGTGGTGATCGAAGGATTTCAGTTCCTCGTTCCAAGTAGGACTATAATATTCCTGATTTCATGGCTGGAGGAAACGAGTCCGTCTCTCTACTCTGTAAAAGGCATCGTAAGACCTGTGAAAGGAAGGTATACCTTGGAAGTATCCCTCGTAGATTGTCCGCTTTGAGATTTTTTCCCTACCAACCGAAGCCACACTCTTTGAAGCAGGCGTTTTTGGCGTTCAGTTCTGCGTGAGCTCACCCTCTATCGAACGTTCAATCCCCTTCAGGATAACAATGGACAAAAACCATCTCCCCTCCCTTCGATGACTCCTCTCTCTCGCACACCTTAGGTCTTGACTCCTCGAGGGAAATATTTTACTGTTGGGCTCGGCAACTTTTCATTTCTCAGCGCCATTACAGATATATACTGCCACCCTTTGTTCCTGAGTCGTTGTTCTCCGAGAGAGGGAGAGATAGATCAGGCTGCTGAATGCTGTATGACGTATCCGAAATAACGTTCTTCGAATGCCCCGCACCAGAAGTTTCTTCTGTTTGCTCTTTGTTTTCCTCAAATATTCATGTGCAGATGAGTAATTCGACGGTAGTATTGTGCATTTATTGCCCTCATCCGTCAGAGAATGGATGAAACCAGACGCTACTCTCATTTCTCTCCTCCATACTCATTTCCTTTTCATGTTTCTGTTACAATCATTGAATGTTACCATCCCCTCGTATTCTACTACCACCATTTGTCCGAAAATGCTTGCATATTCCATGATTTCCTCCCCGGCTGTTTTGAAATGCGTCGGGATTATTAATTAGCGTATTCTAGTTGAACTTTTACAAGCGACGATTTCGGGATATTTTGGGGCAATCATTTAATAGGTGAAGATTGAACCAAATGAGAAAGGAAACAATTATTTTTTATTCAAAACTTGAAAATCAGACTGAGGATGAGTTAAGGTGGGTCTACACGGGGACACTTTATTGCGGTAGAGCGAGAGCTAGAGCACTCGGGAGAAGTGCGGTAGAGTAGTTCCGAGATTAGTTGGAGGGTGCTCTCGGGCTCTAGCGTTCGCCCTCCTCTCTCGGCGTGTGGACGGCCCTGCAACTGCTCTCGGCATCAGTCTCGAGAAGTTTCACCTGGGTGAAACAAGTTGCTAGAGCGATGGCGAGTTTGAGTCGTCTGTCCACACTCGAACGGGGATATTTTTTTTTGGATCAATAATTTTTTTTTCTCATAATGAAACAAGCAATTATTAATATAATTGAAATAAATGCTGCTATTATTGATGAATTCGAGTATAATATTTTAATTATTACTTTTTCTTTAAAACAAGGACTGAAACTGGAGAGCAGTTTCTACCGCGGCTCTGGCAAATGAATTTGCCACAGATGCAAAAGAAATCGGGAGGCAAAAAAATGGGCACTTTCATGTAAATGTCTATTTTAATAAATACAATATTATACATTTCTCAACATAACTTTGTCGCGAGTACATTAATTACCTGAAGCCAAAAATCTGAGCGTTAATGCTAATCTTTCACCAGGTTGTATTGACTTCCTCATCACAGTATCTTCTTTTTTTATTAGTGGGGAAATCTTTGTCAATAGCTCCTGAAAATTAGTGGCCGACATTCGCAGGAAATTTGCGTACACCTTCGGATCGCTCGCCATCAGCTCAGGAAGAAGGGTCTTGTATACACCGTATTGATCACGCTGTTTTATCCACTCTTTCACCCAAACACGTCGTCTCTTTCTCCTTTCGCGTCTCCTCCGAATGATTAAGCAACAACAAGTGCTGCGCGAGCTAAGCTGGACGAACTCATATCGAATCACACGAATCCGACAGTTGGAAGTTGGAATGAGACTGAGTGAACCCATCGACAGTTGGAATGAGACTGAGTGAACGAAGACGAATCTCCCTCTAGCGCAACTGCAAGAAAGTGGGTCGTGTAGACACTCTCGCAACCACTCTAGCGAGAGCACTGGCGAGAGCGGTCTCAGAGACTCACTCTAGCGCTCTCAGGGCTCATGGTGTAGACGCGGCTGACACTGATTACGTTATCAGTCTCGCTCTAGCTCTCTCCGTGTAGACCCACCTTTAGGGCATACAGGGATTGATGAGCTCCCCAACAATCCCGATTAAAGTGCTGCTTGCCGCGCCAGAGGAACTGGAAATTGAGCTACCTCGCATGTGAGCACTTTCTCGAGGGTCAACGTCATTTGAGGTTTCATCATTGTACTGTTACCTTATCATCCTTCAAGAACAGAGGAAAGAATGACAAATTTTTACAACTTCTTTACAGTAGTTGGCAATTGTTGACATCATAAAGCGGCAAGCAACTCAAACAAAATCGATTTCATGCTCGTATAAATGTTTCTTGTCTCTATGATTCGATTAGCAAAAAAAAAAAAAAAAAAAAAGCTGCAAATTCTTTCACAAGGGTTGGTAATTCCTCGGACCAGGCGTATGGAGACTCATTTCTTCAACATTGGGAGAAATGGGGGAAACAGGCTCCGGGACCCGCCACACCCATTCCAATCGATTCAGGGTCCAAAATTCAGTGGAAAATAATACCCCCACGCCTAGGTACCAGATATCTCGAAAACAGACATTCGAAATGATTGGTTAAGCACCCATTTTGACCCATAACCTCATCCACTGGGTACCAATCGTTCTAACACCTTTTCATTGGATTCAGTGTACAAAATTTAGTGGAAATTGATACCTTACACACCTAGATTGGAAAAGAGGGCGCCCTCATCGAGAGGGCGCCAAACGTTCCGGGACCCATTTCATTCGATATAACGTCCAAAATTTAGCGGAAAATGATAGCCCACACGCCTAGGTACCAGAAATCATGAAAACACATATACAAAATGGGCAGATAGATACCCATTATGACCCATAGCTTCTTCCGGTGGGTGCCAGTGGACCAACTAGAGCCGGGAACAGACCCCTGGCCCAAATTTCAGATTTTTAGATATTTTTCGGCGGACGGACATTTGATCTAGACCCCTTTGAAACGTCCAGAAAAAATTTTGGGCCGAATCGGAGAGGTTGACCTTTTTCATGAAAACATAGGTTGATTATTCAAGGAATAACCAACCAAAATTGTGGTCATTTCCCACGTGTCTGAATTTATCTGTCACTTTCTGAGTAAGAGCCACTTGAACCGAATCGTTGGGATGCAATTTTCCGGTGAAACAAAGGAGTTTAAAATGTATCTCGGCCCCCGTAAAGTATAGATTCTCAACCCGACGGAAGATGGACCCCAGTGGTGCCATCTATAATAGATGTTTCTCTCTCCTTTTGAGGGCATCTAAGTGTTCTTGTTGCTTGTATTATTCACCGCTATTGTAAGAAATTCAGCGTGCTTTCTCTTACAAAAAGCACTTTTTTGATAGTTCATTCTCGAGGGCGCTTCAACTTGGGGTTGTGTCAAGATTCTCTTTGCTCGTTTCACAGTGAATTCTCCCTCTAATCGCACGTGGCTCAGATTGAATCCGAATCCCCAATAGACTTAGCCGTAGAAGGAGCATCAAATATTCTGGGGATGCGATAGCTCTGTAAAACGGGAAGAATATTTATGGCAATTCCTATCCCGATGTGCCCTGCGTAGCGATTGAGGGCGAAAAGACAGATCTGATCAATTCTTCAACTTTTCTCTCAGAGCCGCGGTATCGCCCACGATCGCGCTGGATAAACTCATTGTAGAAGGGTAATATAAACCCCGGACTGACAGAGAAACGTAATGTTGAATAAATCGAAAAGGAATTGAATTCCCGCGAGTGTGGCATTTTTTTAGATTCCGAGCACTTTCTTAAGAAGCTCGCTTTCCAGGTGTTTCCCTAGAACTCCCTTGACGGTGGTTCAAAGTCATAAATTTAGCTCAAAAAGGCACCTTCCCGCTAACGTTTGGGTATGATGAGACTTCTTGATAGTTGGTCATAAAAAGTTTAACCAAATTCATGGTGGGATTTTGATTTTCTCTTTTGTCGGTCGAGTTCTTCTACAACTTTTTCGGTGTTTTTTTAATCACTTCCTCAAAGGAGGGCAACGTAATTCACGTCATTCCAATAAACTTGTTTCCCCGAGGCTTTTCAAAGCTCTTTTGAAAGCATCTTCGTATTTAGAAAGTTTGGTAATTTCTTAACTATCAGGGGGAATATAGCTAGGCCGTAATGACCTGTAACACCTTGAAAGAAGACGGTTAAGCACCCCCCCCCCCCCCCATCACACTTAGGCCTGTTATCCAAGAAATTCCTTCCCTTCGTGCTGAAATTACATCTTGTTTGTTTATAGAATGAAGTAAAACGTTTGGGATACTTAATCTCGGATTTAATCAGAAGAACAATTTAACTCGTTTGCTCCGCTCGGGAAAGAGGGTGGATCCATTTTGAATTAATTATTACTTCACACTCGGCGCCCTCTTGAGGTTTCTACCTTCTCCAGAACAACTTTAGAGGGCCCTCTCCATTCAGGCCTCTTATCGCGGAGTGACACTCCAAGTTTCAGTTTGCCAGGAACAGCCAGGGGTTTACACGCAGTTTGACGTTCTTGGGGAAGTTCTCGCGCGACGTATGATGTTCTGCGTTGTTTTTCCGACAGTGAAGGATTGTGTTTGTTCTTTGTCACCTGTATTTTTACTTCGTGAAATGCTCCGTGCTCATGAAAAACCGAAAAACTGTCGAAAGTTTTTCTACGGGCCAACTGACGCGTTCATTTCTGAGCCCTCAACAAAGAAGAGATTTTTGAACGACCTTTGCCAGTTTTGGTGTCAAGTTACTTTTTAAACTCTTATCGATTCAACTCTTGAGTGCCATGATAAACTTATGCACCGGCGTGTTTATAGGACAGATTTTCAGTAATACTTTTCCGCTAGAAGCGGACCGTTGTCGAATATAAACCGTGGATTTAATCAGTGGTTTAGACGTCAGTTGTGTAAAAGTAAACAATCACTATTCAAATACGAGGGCTATCCAGAAAGCAGATATTGTTTTGGAATAAAAAACGCTGCAAATTCTTACACAGGGGTTGGTTATTCCTCGGACCAGGCGCATGGAAACTGTTTTAAAAACTTTGGGGAAATGGGGAAAACGGTGGGTGCGGCGGGTCCCAGACTCATTCCAATCGATTCAGGATCCAAAATTTAGTGGAAAATGATACCCCACACGCCCAGGTACCGGAAATCTCGAAAACACATATTCAAGATGGGCAATTGATACCCATTTTCACCCATAACCTCTTCCAGTGGGTGCCAATCGTTCTGGGACCCACTTCATTGGATTCAGCGTCCATGATTTAGCGGAAAATGATACCCCATACGCCTAGGTTCCAGAAATCTCAAAAAAACATATTCAAAATGGGTAATATATACCCAATTTGACCCATAACTTCTTCCAGTGGGTGCCGATCGTTCTGGGACCTATTTCATTGGATTCAGCGTCCAAAATTTAGTGGAAAATGATACCCCACTCGCCTAGATCGCCCAAAATCTCGAAAATCCATTTTTCAAAAAACACATTTTGACCCCTACCCCGCCCAAATTTGGTCCGATCGGGCTGAAAAGCTTGGAGGACCGTCCTAGGCCGGGAACAAACCCCTGACCCAAATTTCAGATTTTTAGAAAATTTTCTACTACCAAAAACGGCGTGGACGGCGGACGGCGGACGGCGGACGGCGTACGGCGTACGGGGGACGGCGGACGGCGGACGGCGGACGGCGGACGGACATTGACCTTTTTTGATCTAGACATCATGAAACGTCCAGAAAAAAAATTTGAGCCGAATCGGAGAGGTTGACCATTTGCATGAAAACATAGGTTGATTATTCAAGGAATAACCAACCAAAAATGAACAAAGTATAGGAAAATTTTTTATTATGTACAGATGAAAACCACACTCAAATACTACTTTTCTAAATAGGCACCATTCAAATTGAGGCATTTATCGTAGCGATGTACGAGCCTGAAAATTTCTTCGTCGAAAAATTCTGCTCTCTGCGCCTTCAACTACTTTGTTACCTCTTCTTGCAGCTGTTTTTGGGGAGAACTTGTGGGGGCACACTGCATTGGTTGCAATTTCGTTTCACAGTTCACGTATTTCACCCATGTTTCGTCACCAGTAACGATGCGATCGAGTAAAGAGTCACCATCCTTATGGTAAGCGTTGTGCCGTGAAAAATTTGAATTCTCGCCTTCCCTCCCAATTCAAACTGAGCGCGGTTTCGCTGCCTTCCGTATCTCATCGATTGCCACCCATCAATCTGTCCGGTGCTGCCACCTGAGCGAAGTTTTCCTAAACTGGCGTCTTCTCGCGATCTTATCAGCTTCCTCGTGCTTGTGGTACCCTACTGTCCCGATCTCGCTTTTGTTCTCCCGTTAGCACATTTTGCTTTCGAGGCTCTTATTTTTCCATTTGATTTAAATTTCGTTCTGCTTCATCGACGTCGTGGTGGTCACCGCTGCTTTGGATTCCATTTTTGGAAAAGGATCGTCCCATACCGGTGAGTTTCGCAACTCCTTCAAAGATAACCTCTGTGGAGCTCTCCCATTCCTCTTTCATCAAGCCGATCCTTAATTTTCTTTTAATTGATTCTCGCAGTTTCTGGGTACCGCTATCGTCAATCGTCGCCTGTCGCCAGAACATCGTGGCAAGGACGACTAAAAAATACTATGTCCACCGTTTATCGCCATCCGTCGCCCGTTTCGTCCAGGACATCGTGCAAGACAACTGGAAAATATCCCGTTCCGTCTCGTTCCCTATCCCGTTCCGTATCGTTTCCCGTCTCTTTCCACCCAACAAACCGGTAGGACTAGAATTCTACTCTAAATTTCCACGGCCGTCAGAAACAGGTAAAATATATAGTAGCTGTAAGTATCTGTGCTAGCTAGCAGATAAAGACAAAGACTGCTAGATAGTCAAGTAACGTTTAATTTTCTTTTTGCAATTTATCGTCTACTGGTTATACCTGTGACAAGAATACCCTGAGAAGTATCGGATTTCGTTTCTTTCTTCTTTTTTTTTCCTTTAAACAGAAATAAATTTTATTCTTTTCAATTTAATTCAAGTTCCTTCTTTCCCTACTCACATTATTTAAATATTGCCGAGGGTTCATCCCCACCTGTCTCTTGTCTACGTCACAGCGTCCAAAAAGTTCAACGCTGCAGCTATTCGCTGATTTTTGTGGTCCTCTGTCAAGATTTTTGGAATCCATCTTGCACAAAACTTGTGGTAACCAATCTTTTCGCTGATGATTTCGTTCAACAAAGTTCGCGAAGTTTGTGGAAATTTCGAAGAAAGTTCCGTTATTGTGAAGTTTTGATTTTCACGGACTTCGGCATCGACATTTTCGACAAGTTCGGCAGTCACTCTGCTGGGTCTCCCACTTTGATATTCGTCATGAATATTGGTTTGGCCATTTGTAAATCTTATGACCCACTGACGCACTCCACCTTCAGTGATAATGTTGTCCACATACACTTCAAAAAGCTGCCAATAGGTTTCTATCAGTTTACAGTTTTTTGCAGTCAGAAGCCTTATTACTGCATGCACCTCGCAGTATTTTCAACTAATGCAGACATTTCAAACCGTCACAGTATCTGAACGGAGCACAGCACGAACCTCTCGCTAGCACTGCTGACAGAGTTGCACAACGCACAACATTGGGTAGACCAAGATGGCCGCGCTAGCCCCGCCCCTAGCGGACACATACGAAAACGTAATCTACTTTCTGGATAGCCCTCCTATTGACAGTTAAACTAGACTGCGCTCCTGTACTGAATCACTTACGTGTAATATTACGGCTTATGTGATCCTACGGTCGTATAAAGGTGAATCAACGTTTCCGTCCAACCCCCAATGTCAACCAGGGTGTGGTAACTACTTGGATGGGTGACCTTGCGAGATGTCTTTCATGCTGGCTGTTGGCTGTACCCGTTTTCACTCAATGCGTTGGGGCATTGAGCAGTTATGAGTGAACTGGTCAAAAGTAGTTCCGATCATAAACTAGGAGACAACTGACCACGTCCACGACACTGTATATGATAGCTGGTTGCAAGCCCTGGGCTAATAGGTCAGTTTAGTTCGCCGTCCACGCCGACTTTGGTAGTAGTAAATTTTCTAAAAATCTGACATTTTGGTCTGGGGTCCGTTTCCAGCTCTAGTTGGTCCTCGAAACTTTTCAGCCCGATCGGACCTTATTTGGGTGGGATAGGGGTCAAAATGTGTATTTTGAAAAATGAATTTTCGAGATTTTTGGCGATCTAGGCGAGTGGGGTATCATTTTCCACTAAATTTTGGACCCTGAATCGATTGAAATAGTCCGGAACCCGCCACACCGACTGTTTCCCACATTTTCCTCATGTTGAAGAAATGAGTCCATGCGTACGTTCCGAGGAATAGTCAACCCATGTGTATGAATTTGCAGCGTTTTGATCTATTCATCATAAAACCTATTCTGTCAAATTACGGGTCACTCGGAGAGGTTGATCTCTTTATGACCTCATACATTAAGACATAAATGATTACTCAAGAATTAATCTATCAAAACCAGGCGTTTACGCTTAAGAAACTAACGGAGTATTCTTCATTACATTCTTCCTTTACCATTCCTTAAATGTGCCTTGAAGAATATATTATGTCTCAGACTAATGGAAAAGTATGATTATTTAATCTGTATTCAAATTCATTAGAGCGCTCTATTTCGGAAGTTGTATCAAAACCCTAACCAAGTTCGATTACATTCTCATCATTTCGGAGTAATCTCGAGCTTTATGAATAATACGCAGATATTTAATGGTTGTAAGATAGGCATTTTATCGTCTACTATTTACGAGAATCACTAGGGTTGCTTACTTCAGATTTGGAGTTTTGATGTTTTTATTGACTCGCCTACCGAGGAGGCTATCACCTCTTACGAACCTCAATGACCCCATTTCCGTATATTCTTTGAATATTGGTCTCGAGAATGTTCTCCAGGATCAGCGTGACTATGACTTTTAGAATGGGAAGCTACGACGAGATGACCTGGAGTCTCGTTTTATCACTTGTGGAGGGAATATTAATTTCCTTGGAGAGCGACTTGGCGGGAAGTTGCCTTTCTCAGGTCTCGTATAGCACAGCGTGAGATTGGCCTCCGGTTCAATGAAGGCGCCTCCCGTTTCCCACCTTCAAGAATATTTTCTTCTCATTTTATTCGCATTTTGTGAGGGAAGAGAGCGCAGTATTTCGAATTCTTTTCACCTTTTCCACCGACAATGCGTTTATACGGAAAGCTCCCTATTATCTCTCCCGTTGAAAAAAAAGTTCTCATTCTTGCCCTCCGGTGATCCTTTTCCCATAGCTTATTTTGGCCCTGACCGACCTATATCTGAGTATAAAATCTTCCGAAGGGTCCACCACCATTGCATTACTTGGGAAAAATGTTTTGTGTGATGGCAGATGCCGCAGTTTGCACGTTTCATTCTTTTCGCGGGACGATGTGTGAACGAAGTGAGAAATGCTCTGAATACGTCTCATCCAGTGATGTATAGAGAGACAACACTTTTTTGAGTTCAACCCACTGAAGGCGCAATCCAAAAGAGACGCTGGGATGCTCGATCACCTCGATCTCGGTACTATAGGTCAAAGGGACGTCAAGTTCTTTCTCATATTCTGAGTGCTGATGATTTTTTATGTATCGATATGTGAACGATGCAAGGAACTCCAGCATTGGGGGCTAACTATTTGCTCTCAAGTGTACCCAAGTACCCTTCAAAGTGGTCATTCTTGACCGCCAGCACTGGGAGGGTGCTACGCCCTTACTACCCCAGGGCTCACAGAAGTGGCACACTGATGGATCGGTGGTTTATGGTTGGGATGGCTCACTGGCTGCCCCCTTGGGCCAGTTACTGTCTACCAGGCTGAGGTCCTTGCCATTGCTGCCTGTGGACAGGAGATCCTCTGACGTGGGCTCACCTGCGCCAGGATCACCATACTCTCAGACAGCCAGGCAGCACTGAACGCTATTGCAGCTTCAAGTCACGGGAGTGCCTTCAGTCCGTAAAGAGGCTCGCAAGGAGGAACGCAGTAACTACATTCCTTTTTCCCGTGAAAGCAGTGAAACAATTGCGAGCTTCTTCATGTGGTTCCTCATTCATGTCCTCTTCTTAACATCTTCTCTACCTTTCTCTCTTCTGAATCTTAGTCCCCTAAATGCACCTCTATCACCTCTTCTCCCACCTCATCATCATTGCTGCTCATCACCCCCTTCTTCTTCATCAAATGAAGATCGTTGAGCGCGTTCGACGTCCTCAGAGTCAGATAAATCGAACGTTTGCCGCTGAGAGTTCATTTCTTTCCCGGAAATGAAGACCACGTTACCTTAGGTGTCGTGATCACCTCACAATTTCAATGCTGATTCGCTGGATTCTAAGAATTCAAAGACCATCAGCTAATACCAGGCTATACACATAAAAACTAACTTTTTTTTTTTTATGAATAGAAAATCCAGAGGAACTTTATGGAGGGCTTAAGTTCGTTCGGAGATGTTTAAGCTAACATTTTGAGAGAACCTATTGACTGACCGACTGCAGAAAAGACGACAAAATAGTGATATGCTGACAGTGTGAAGTTTTTCGCTAAATAATGTTGACAAAATCTACACATATATGTGATGTAGAGATGCCCGATGGACCTCTATGCTGCCTACAACCTTCATTGGATTTACCCAACTCCCCACCAGCTGTTATTTTACCCGAACAAACACATTTGTGTCATCGCAAGCTGCCTCACAGCACCCCCGTGTGGCACCTTCCGGACACTACCGGAGCGTCAGGCAGTCGCATTCCAGGAGTCAGTCGAAGACGTGTCAGAGAGCGCGTCTACGACAAGAAATTATTGTGTTCTGAGTTTGAACATTTGATTGAGTGCCTGGGGGGAGTATGCTTGTTCGGGTGTAATTAATCTAATACGTTAAAGTTCTGATACGTCATAATAAACCCTTTTTAGACTTGTTATTGTCGTGAGACGCGTGTGTCACTCAGTGAAAACCCCATCATGATGCCTTCCAACTACGAGGAAGGGCAGATCATTGACGACGACGACATCACATATAGATATTCACCATGAATCCCAAAATGTTGCGTTAAATGAACGTCTACCAAGAATTGAGGTTTGGACGTCGTGGAGGAACGTTTTGACATTCTCTCCAGAAAATGTAACCTCAAAAGAGGATGTTTGATCACTTAACTGATGTCCATTTTCGTTTATTTCCAATCAAGGGAGAATAATGGATTGGGTACGCCATCAACAACACGTCTCTTGATGTTCTTTGACACGGTTCTCAGGATCAGGAAACATGGCCTTCAGTTTCCCGTTAACAACAACGCCGACCATGGTCAACCCGTTCCGCGAATAGCTCCTCGTCCCTTGACCACAAACCCGATCGACGACACCAGCGATACGAACTTGGAACATTGCGGTGGCCGAGTTAAACAACGGCAAACAAGATTGGACCTGCGGTGGTCGACGAGCTTCGGACCTTCGTCGCAATTATTGGCAACATCTTGACATAGGTTGGGAGCCACCAAAGCTTGGTTGGACCGTCTCAGACGTAACTCCTCCGGCACAGATAGACGGAAGAGTGAGAAATGCGCTTCCGAACCACTTTACAAATGAAAAACCAAGTGAACCCGATTTTTCGCATTTCGAGAAAAACCAATTATTCTATCGGGAACCCAACTTATGTTGTCAAGTTGGTCACAGAAAAGTATGAAAAAAATGTTGGATTGGTCATGAAGTAGATATAGATAAATAAAATTCAATAATCACCCGGAAAAAAATTGTATTGATTTTTGGTTGGTTATTCCTTGAATAATCAACCTATGTTTTCATGATAATGGTCAACCTCTCCGATTCGGCTCAAAATTTTTTTCTGGACGTTTCATGATGTCCTGATCAAAAAGGTCAATGTCCGTCCGCCGTACGCCGTACGCGTCCGCCGTCCGCCGTCCGCGTCCGCCGTCCATTGTCCACGCCGTTTTGGTAGTAGAAAATTTTCTAAAAAATCTGAAAATTTGGGCCAGGGGTCTGTTCCCAGCCGAGATGGGTCCTCGAAATTTTCAGCCCGATCGGACCCAAATTTGGAGGGGGTAGGGGTCAAAATGTGTTTTTTGAAAAATGGATTTTCGAGATTTTGGGTGATTTAGGCGAGTGGGGTGTCATTTTCCATAAATTTTGGACGCTGAATCCAATAAATGGGTCCCAGAACAATTGGCACCCACTGGAAGAAGTAATGGGTCAAATTGGGTATTCATTACCCATTTTGAATATGTGTTTTCGGGATTTCTGCTACCTAGGCATGTGGGGTGTCATTTTCCACTAAATTTTGGACGCTGAATCCAATAAAATGGGCCCCAGAACAATTGGCACCCACTGGAAGAAGTTTTGGGTCAAATGGGTATCTTACCTACCTATTTTGATATGTGTGTTTCGGATATTTCTGCTATCTAGGCGTGTAGGGTATCATATTCCTACTAAATTTTGGACGCTGAATCGATTTGAGTGAGTCCCTATGCTCCTAGTCCGAGGAATAGCCAACCTCCTGTGAGAGAATTTGCAGCGTTTTTGTTCATTTTCTGTGGCCAACGGGGGTTGGAGCTCATGGGGTAACTCAGGAATTCTCCAGTGACGGTATGTTGGTCTCACCCTTAGTATGAAGCATCGGTTTTTAGTACTCTGATGGTCTCGTCTTCATCGGAGCTTTTGGCAGGTATGACGGATTTATATAAGAGGTCCAGTCTCTCAACATGTATTTATCCACTTTTCTACGTGGAAGAGACGTGGCTTGCGTCTCGAGGTGTTTAAACATCCAACTGGTCGGAAGGGACTCCCGATTTTGCAATATGAACAGCTATAAAATAAACTATAAACACTAAATGAAGTTTACAGTACAAAGAGTACTTTGGAGAGAAGGGTATGTTAGGATAAGCGAGGAGAGAATGTGGGCCTATTCCTAGAAACTCATCACTCTTCACTTAGCAACTCTTGGTTTCGTACTCATCACTTTGAAAATTACGATGAGTATGAGAACTTCCTGTTTCTAGAAACCTTCCTCTCCAACTCCCTTGTTCTACTCGAAGTGTAGAGTGAGTTGTTGTTGTGTATCTATTTTGTTGTAACCTTCCGCGCGCTCAATACACGCCAAACTCATGACCATTACCACCACACTGGAATGGCGCTGCATATTGTGATGACGAATGGATAGCAGTAGTGATTGAACCTACAACTTCTCCTCTCAACTATACATCCAATGGCAAGCAAAGAGAGCCAAGAAAACAAGTAGGCGGTATTGGGGGTGGTAAAAAAAGAAAGAAGATTTCATTCTTATCTCTCAGAACCTTGACGTACATGACATTGTTAATTAACTAATAGTACTTAGCGAATTTCGGGTTTTCGTTGCAAATTACGGCGCACGATTCCTTAAAAGTTGGCGACATCGTCTTCCGAATCCTTAGACGAGAAATAAATTATTGCTTTAGGCAAACCTTTTCACGATAATATCAGCGACTGAAAAATAAAAAAAACTATCACAGCATGATGATCAACTGCCTCTATGAAATAACTTTATTAATATGTATGTGTTGTAGATGCGAAAAAAGTGTTTCTTCATTACTAATCAAAAGAGTTAATCCTCCTGTTTCAATAAAATTCATCCGAAATTTTATTTTAAATATATTTTATCATCTACTGAATTTTATTTATTTGGAGAGTACCTAACTGCTCGTCAAAGTTATTGGATACTCTACATAAAGAATGAAAAATCTTCATATGAATGTGAAGTGTTTCTTGGTAGAGAACCCGAGAAGAAAATCGACTCTGCATCTCTTGACTCATATTTTCATTCTGCATCGGTTTGTTCTATTAGCCCTTTTTGAACAGTGGTGTTACTGTTTCAGTAAATTAATGAAATGGGGAAAATCGAATTTAAAACCTCGGGGAAAACTCAACACTTAACAGGACAGGTCATAGGAGATAAGATTTTGTTGGCAAGCTTCTTAATACCCTCGAATTCGTGTTGTGGACATCAAATGAAGGTGAATTTCTCTGTGGTCGTATAGAACTGATTAATATTTGAGGGGATCGCACTAAAACCAGATGTGTGAGAGAACAACTACGCTTTAACCTACGCTCCCCCTCTCTGATGCTCAGCTTGGGGCTGATGAGAAAATTCAGCAGACCATGATGGAAGCTCTGGAGTTGCGTGGGCGTCGACACAGACTACTCTTGCTCTACGAGAATGGAAGTAATAATGTTCCAAAACACGGCGATGGGTTATAGAGAAGGCTCTACCTAATCATAAGAGGATTGGGCCTGTTGAGGAAGTTTGACAGAACTTTTCAACTGCCTAAACGATGTTCGGAACATTGTTCGAAGGTTCGTTACGATGAATCGAGAGTAAAGTTTTCCAGAGTCAGGGGAGGTGAGGAGTTGAGGGGAGGGGGGTGGGGGTGGCCCCTCTTGGATCTTCTGAAAACAAAACGAACGGCCAGGTGAAACCTCAGGTTAGGGGAGACAATGGTGAAGGAAGTCGAACTTCAAGGACCACGAAGGAGAGCAACTTTTAATTGAAGTTTCGGTGGCCCTAGCTAGAGGAGGTCTAGGGGGAAGGGGTCAAGGGGTAATTGAAGTGGGTCCCCCTCGGTTTCAAAAGCCTCCGGTTACCGAGTGATTAATCGAACGGACTTACACAGCCCTGAAATCTCTCGGCAGATTTGACGCGGTGAAGAGCTACCTACCTTAGCAGTGTAAAACGAGGCTCAGAAGGCGTTCAATGTACCGGAGGTCTTGTTGTCGTTCCATTCAAGAAGCTGAGTATCTTATTGATCTTAATAGGATACCTTAGAAGAAAAGCTCGGGGAAATGGGTTTAGGGTAAGAGAAAAGCCGATGCCAGCGTTTTACCCGCCACCTGTTTGAAGGGCGAAGCCGAAACCGTTAGAAAGAAAGCCGAGCCTCGCGCCAGCACACAAAAAGCCTTTAGGCCGGCTTTTTGGCTCATTCAGTTGAGACGGCCTGCCATATATATTGTCACAACCGTTGGGGAGGGAGGCAATCGAGCTCTCGGCTACTCCAGGAGAAGTATCGAGGGATCGTATTGGCTTTTCATTCGCATTCGCATCAAACCGAATTCGTCAGACCCCATTGGCAGAGCCCTTGCGCAGTTTCCACGTTTGAGGAACAAATATGTGACTAAAGTATTTCACTAAAGGATTCAGCTCTTATCAGGAAATTGATGCGTAGATTCACATGTATATTCTGTCAGTGCCAGCTGACGCGGTGTCTATAGAATTTTATATTAGTCCCTAGGCCTTCAGGACCCTCAACACACTTCAGGATTGTCTTTTCTCGTCATTTCCAAGCCCATTCAGCGACAAAGAACTGCGAGTGATATTTTCTTTATAAACATGCTTCTTCTGTGCGCTACTAAATCCATAATATGGATTCGTAAAGTAGATTTATCGTATACAATGTATTTTTTGCTGCCTAAATCTATTTAAGTAATAGATTGCATCCAGACCCTAATTGGTTGGCTGAGCTCATCATTCAATCAAAGTATCTATGGCTGGCTTTTTCCTGTCTGAATCTGTTGACTGTTATACAGAAGGTAGTATCCACCCACTTGAATACTTTCCGCCGCCATTAATAATTTAATGTTCTCTAAGGATGCTTCTTTCTGGTTAGTAAATTATTTAGCTACAATTTTTAAATTCCCCGTATTAACGGAATGTCCATATTTGACACAATGTCTTGTCAATTCAATCAATATATCAATGGCCGTCATTTTTCTCTCTGAATAAGTTTATAGACTGTTACAGGAGGATGTGTCTTCCCGGTTATCAACGAAGTCGATTAATTCATCACGATAAGTACGAGAGATATCTTAGGAAACAGTGGTCCGAATGATAGAAGATTAAACTCTGATGGTCACCTCTATGACTTTCTATAATAAGGGAAAAGTCTTTTATGAACTGATTCACATTAGAAGGAAACACGATTGCGATTATCCCAGTAGTGAATTCGTCAATTTAGCCATTCAACTATAACAATCCATGTGAGCGAGTATTGCGTTGCAAATTTCAGGGACGGCGATGTGGAAGTCAGGATATGATCCCGCCGTAAATACTCCAGACACACTTGGAAAACGGCAATTCATTTTACGGCAATTGAAACGGAATGACGGTCGGAACCTTCGGCCATAAATCACCCGAAGGTTGAGCCTATAGAAAGACGATGGCAAGTACTTGGCCTGGATCCTGGGTCTCGTACTCGTTCGTTTAGGCTAGGTGGGTTTTGAGAGGGTTTCATTTGATAGGAATTCCTTCCTTTCGATGAAGAGCGAGGACGAGGACTATAATTCCATGTTACAGCTTTTCTCGGCCTCAAAATGAATTACGGCATTTTCTCTCTCTTTCCCTCCGCATTTCTTCAGCTTCTCTTTTATTGCTGGGAAATAACGACCGACCAATAATAATATTTGACCTTTCGGAAATCCACATTTTGTTCGAGGGGTTCGGAATGTTGAGGAAGAGAATTCCGTATATCGATGTGGGTCGGTGGCCTATATCCGACCGGTGGCGCATTCCGCATTCATTTTTAATGTATTGGAAGAATTTGCACTATGACATGTAATGAAACATAAAATTCAATTGCACATTTCTACAGGTTTTAAAAAGAATGGTGAATATTCGGTGAGTTCAGAAATCAAGAGGCGCAGGAAATTTCGAAGAGTACAGGGGAAAACCCGGTCGAACATGATTTAACAATACATTCCTATGTTTTGGAGGGTGTTAGATCCGATAAGCTAACCAAACAGGGGAATACCAGGATAAATGCCTCAAATCATAGAGTGAACATTCGGCATACAGGGGAAAAAAAAAATAATTTCGTTCCAAGAAAGTGCGGAGTTTTATGAATATGCAGAATGAAAAAATGATTCAAGAGAGGGAAGAGAGCATCGTGAGAGTTGTTGGGCTGGTTTCTGGGACCTTACCAAGGCTTTTGACTGTATAAATCTCCAGATTGTGCTGAATAATTAAATAGATACCGATTTGGACATATGGCGTTCATGTTGATTGAAACATTCCTCCCTCATCGTTTTCAGGTGGTTTTGTATGAGGATGTAAGACCAACTTTTTAGAGCTCGGTTTTGAATCCTTCATTACATCAACGATCGGCCTCATTGTTGCATCAAAGGGATGAGTAGAACTCAAGGTGATTTACACTAAAGATATGAATAGAACACGAGGTGGTTTACTCTTTAAGGGATGAGTAGAACACGAGGTGGTTCACACTAAAAGGTAAGGAGAGATTTATGAGTACAAAACAAGGGGATTCACACTAGAAGGTGGGGATTCTCAGAATACTAGCTAGGCTTGGAGGTTCAAAAGTCAGAGATGCTGGCAGAGGTTGGTCTATTAAGTAAGTTGGGACTCTACTGCCTTTACTGGGCCTTTCTGCGGGCTATCTGGAGGCCGAGTGGGGCGTAATTTCTGGTTCTCTTGAATGTTATCGAGCTCTTTACATTTCATGGCACAGCAGACCATTACAGAGACCGGTCTTGCTAGGGAGCCTGTGTGTATATATCAATTTTATGAACTTAAACAGTTCTTGTCCTTAACTGAATTTCCTTATTCACGAAATTCTAAATTCGGCAGTTCTTGCCTGATAACTGTTGATACTAATCCCAGTCCGTGACGGGTTGTAGAGCCAGGCAACAAGGCTGAGTGCCTCTCATGTAACCAAAACGACACTGAGGCTGTTTATGGAGGCGTTCCCCTTCTACAACTCTTATCAGTATTCAGGCTTGACCTTGCACTGTTTACCAAAACACCTGTATTCGAATACCTCACTTAGAACAATTTAGTTGTCTTTTAGCGTCTCGTATGTCCTCGCCCGCGGTTCGGTTGTGGCTTCGTAAATCCAGGTTCGTCTCCACCTTGGAATCTCCTTCTTTTATCTTCCTTTATCAGCGTACTAGTCGCGATTCCAGCATACCTTTATCGATGACGGCTCCAGTCATTGATGTTTCTCCCCCGCAGAATCGATGTCAATGGTGTCGCTAAAGTAGCCGTGAGTTTTTCTTAATAAAGGGATAATGAGATTTACGTTGAAGTTTTACAGAAAATCAAAACCATAAAACCGAGACTCTTACTACAAGTAATTTTCGCCGTTACCATCGTATACTAACTTCGATTGTTATTTAGAAAATGTTGAGCCTGATTCCTACGGTGTGAGATTTGAGTTTTTATTCAACCCTCCAGAGAAAAAGTTGTTGTTGCCCAAACCTTTTCGTTACACTGTAAAAATCCTCCTAGGCTCCTCCAAAGTTCCCCTCTCCTGTCCTATTCTTCCTCTGTTGTCAGAGTTTCTATAGCCTCATCGAATAAAGTTGAAAACTTTTTTAATTTGAGGAGACCTCATCAATTCAACCCGAGTATATTTTCCGTGGTCTCGAGATTTCGGTCTCTTAAAAGATTCAGAGGGGGCAAACGAATGAAATCCGAAAAGTATCCTACGAACTCCAATTTCTTGAGGAGAGACATTAGGATAAATTTGAAGGTACCGAAAGAAATCCTGCTTGCGGGAAATTAATACATTTATAGACATTAATGATTGATTTCTTCTATTTTTTCCAGGCTTGTGGTGAGCTTGGGGGATGTCATTGCCCGAAGGAAGAAGAATATTACTGAAGTGGAAGCCTGGGCCCTCCTTTGCCAAGCAGTCCAGGCTCTGCAAGATCTCTTTCTCAATGGTAAGTTTCAATCAGACGTTTACTCTCAGCTACCTACTAAATCGCAAAACTACCCGACGGTAAACTGCTCTATTTACGTTCCAATAAGAATTACAACGTTAGACGAGGGTCGTGAGTTGCAATAGTTGGAGTTTTGTGAAGCGAAAATACCAACTTTGACAATAAAAACTCAATTACGAGGCTCGAACGATCTCATCGAGCGTAACGGCCAAGTGGGATCATGCCTTTCTTGATTACTTCCCTGTTAACGACTCCTTCAAGTTAAACCCTCTCGTGTGGGGAAGCTCGTTCATGTTCACTTGAGCTCAGAGTTTTTGCGATTCGTGTGGACTTGTGTTCCCGGTATTATTCTAGGGAGAACCCATCAAATATATGTTTTTACATCCAACGGGGGCTAAACCCAAGAATATGGACAGTTGTCGCGTTATCAACTGATAGCAATGATATCGCGCATACGGTCGATAATCGATAATCGAAAGTTTTTGTTGTTGCCTCCTTTTTGTCTCCTGCTATCTTCAGTCACTTCACTTCAGTCGGTGTACATTTTCCCTCCATCCTTCCTTGTGCGTGTCCACTGTTCCTGCGAGCGTATTACTGTGGGAATCTCCAGTCCTGCTCTGAATTTACATTTGTTTAACTTGGATTAGTATTTAGATTTAGATTTACGTTTAGTTAGAGTTAGTTTACGTTTAGATTTACGTTTTATTTGGTATTTAGATTTACGCCATTTTACGCCAAAAGTACGAGGTAAGTTTATTTCAATTTATTTATTTTATTTCAATTTAGTATTTTCCCTCCTTTTTTTATAAAAACAAACACACAAACACCTCCTTTTTTATGGCTGACAGGGATAAATATTTCACGTATATATCGATAGTGCATATCGACAGAGCGTACTATCGATATCAGCTGATAACGCGACAACGGTCCATATTCTTGGGTTTTACCTCCAACGGGTAACTTAGCTGACAGCCCATGACGTTAGTCTAGGGCGAGCCACTACTGATGCTAACGAAGAGTTATCTATTGGTGAGAGGAACATTGGCTTCAAGATTATAACTGACACCAGAAGACCAAAAATAATGCGCCCTTTTTTATGAAGACGGTTCAACACTTCATCAAATTGCCCACGGCTGGTGTTGCAGGATAGGGTGAATTGGTGTGAGAGATAGAAGAAAGATAAATCTTCGAAATATATGCAAAATTATTGTATAGCAAGTGAATTTAGTGAGCGGTCAAAGCGGACACTATATCCTGCATCTTCCGAAGGCATTGTACTTTCTTCATTTAATTCATACATTTTATTGTATCAGAAAGTATGTAAGTTATTATCCCATGATTGAGTGCAGTAACATCAAGAATCAATTCTACAACTAATTTGCCACAAAAATTTTCCCGTAGACATTTTAGTAAAAAACCTTGTTTTTAGAAGGGTTTTCACTTTTATGATTTTTTTTCCGTGTATTCAACACAATGTAATTAAAATAGGCACATCTCCATTTATTTACGCCGTGAAATCAGAATTGAGGATATCGTTGGAATTAACGTTAAATTTCCAAGAGGATCAGATCCCCATCAATCACCAAAACATACAACTACACGTTGTTCTTCGAGCCCAAATTTGAAATTTGCTCAATTCAGTTGCATTTCATACTTAAACATTCAAAATAAAAACCGTTTGCAATAACGGGAAAAACAACCAAATTTAATCAACTTTCAACCGATTTGATTGATTTTAACTTTATTATGGTAATTAGGGGAGTGAACGACGGAGAAGGATTGGGGAGACGTCTTCGATGGACGTATTCCTACCGCATTGGTAAAACCAATATATAATGCGGAATATTCCGATATTGATTTAGTCTATGGATATGGTGACACAAACGTGGATGAGACTGGTAGGAAAATGCCTAATTACCCAGATATACTTGAAATAAATTATATCGTTGAAAAGCTGATAAAATGTAGTTGTTTTTCCCGTTATTGCAAACGGTTTTCATTTTGAACGTTTAGGTTTCAAATACAACTGAATTTTATCAAAAAAACGTTGACATTGATCAAATTTCAAATTCGGGCTCGAAAAACAACGTGCAGTTGTATGTTTTGGAGATTTATGGGGATCTGATCTTATTGGAAATTTAACGTTAATTCCAACAATATCCTCAATTTTGATTTCACGGTGTGAATAAATGGCGATATGGTTATTTTAATTACATTAAGTTCATTACAACAAAGAAAATCTTAAAGTAAAAATACTCCCGAAAACATGGAATTTTACAAAAATGTCCATGAGAGACTTTTCATTGCAAATTTGTAGAATCGATTTCTGACGTTACTGCTTTCAATCTCCGGGCCACCCTGGATAATAGAAACTTAAACTATAGTTTATACTTCATTGTGAATTCATTCCATTCCATTATTCCATTGAAGGAACTATTGAACTGGCCTGAGAATCTATTCCCATTCGGATCACCGATGTGTGTTAGATTTCCTTCTCCGCTTCATGTGTTGAAATTCTAACTTGTTACAATCTCTTGAGTGGGTGATCAGTCGAAACAAGTGTCAGGTGACTTAGTAATGAGGAAAGTGAACAGTCACTCCTGCCAAGATCATTAACCTCCGTTTTCGCAACTAGTGCTACAAAAGCTATTCATGAAAAGGTTCGTTCGTACAATATTGCAATTGGCGCTGACATTTAAAATCGATTTAGCCTCTGATATTTAGTGAAAGAGCACACCGAAAATCTTGTAAAGCATTTTTTATCAGCCAAGTTTATATTAAGGGTACCGGTGACCCAAAGGACCTTCTTTTTTTTTTGCATAAAAAAAACTAGAGAATCTGCTGAAAATTTTGATATATTACATTCAATTATTTGGATAAAGGATACCTTCACAATTGACGTCTGAACTAATGACTGCCCACTTTGTACGCTGCGAAAACGTACGCGCTCCTTTCTCGCCTTGTCCAATGGCGCGCATAGCGTAGAATAGGCGTACATTCACATCGTGAAATTTCGTTTCAGGTAGAGTATTTGAATTTGAATAGAATGCAGAATAGAGCAATCAGAACAACACACTGAATGTTCACAGCTAAACTGTGTGTCTCACCACTATCTAGACTCTCTCACCACCACATTCAGGGCCCATCCAATTTCTTCTGATCCATGGCGGAATCTTTTCTGCTTCTTGAAATGGTAGCAGAACCTCTCGGCATTCTCAAAATGAATTGGGTTCGAGAGAACAACTAGAAAATCCGACAGAAAAACAGCGAAAAATAGTGAAACTGCGACGGAGAGACGGAAAAGTAAACTAAACCATCGAAAAGTAACAAATGTCAGCCACTAACACCGGTTTTTTAGTGGGATATCGTCTCTTCTTCTCTTACTCTTCTTCATCTCATTGTGTATTATTTCTTCTACCCAAAGCTCCACTGGAAAAACACTGCGCATTGAAAGGTGGGCCGAGTTGCGAGTGGAGGCAATGTGCATAACGGGTGGTAGATGCCGTCTGTCTTTATCTCTGTTTTTCTCGAAACCGTTTTTTCACCTTCCAATAGAGTTTCCCAGGAATGAGTGGACGGATTTTCGTTTTCTTTTTTTTTGTTTAGTTCAGAATGAAAAAAGGAACAACGAATGTATGAATTTCGTAAATCATGGGATTATTAATGTGACATCCCCTCAAAGTAAAGTAGCTGAATACGCAAAAATAGTTCTTTCTTTAGCCACCCAACAGTATGTTGATGAAGCAAAAAAAAAAAATCTTACATTCGTTTGGTCCACAACCATTCGAGGACACAACTGGAAAAAGTTTGGGACTGATCGGATGAGGAAAAGGTCAGGAATCAAATAGAATGATGCCGCGAGAAGCTTGGCTTATCTCTCATTTCAGACGCTTTCTGTTGGTCATAATCAAAAGGTTCTTTCAAAGGCGTGTTCAGGACAGAATTACGAATCAGTTAAAAGAAATCTGATCATTTTTATTTATCCATTGGGGACAGGCGAGAGTGAAAGCCAGGTTGCGCCGCGGTGTCGCGCGCTTCCTTCACGGGTACCCTTAAAAGCATCCGTTTTGGACTTACAATCCATACCTAGCTCAATCGATTCAGGAATGGCAGAGAACGAATTGGGATGTTTGAGGAAGAGATTGATTTCATTTCATTTCATTCCAACCCTGTGATA